>OX235279.1:5774213-6031713 GCA_944472155.2 Trichobilharzia szidati
AACTGTCGAACTAACTAACTAACTAACTAACTAACTAACTAACTAACTAACTAACTAACTAACTAACTAACTAACTAACTAACTAACTAACTAACTAACTAACTAACTAACTAACTAACTAACTAACTAACTAACTAACTAACTAACTAACTAACTAACTAACTAACTAACTAACTAACTAACTAACTAACTAACTAACTAACTAACTAACTAACTAACTAACTAACTAACTAACTAACTAACTAACTAACTAACTAACTGACTAACTAACTAACTAACTAACTGACTAACTAACTAACTAACTAACTAACTAACTGACTAACTAACCAACTAACTAACTAACTAACTAACTAACTAACTAACTAACTAGCTAACTAACTAACTAACTAACTAACTAACTAACTAACTTACTAACTAACTTACTTACTTACTTACTTACCTACTTACTTACCTACTTACTTACTTACTTACTAACTAACTAACTAACTAACTTAGAGGGGAAGGTTTCCGCGTCTTCAAAATAACTTCCGAAGCTATTAAACAGTAAAATTCTAGTCTCTGATAATAATATAAGTATAAAACTTGGGCACTGTGGTGTGGGTGGTAGAGTATAACTACTCCATTATGGATAAGATTTTCTGTTTTGATAAAAAGTCACACAGTGTGTGTAGTGTTATACAGCAAGTTATATTAACTGATGCGACGACACGATTCGAGCACAATTCATTATTGCCACTCATAATCATCATATAAAGTCACTCACTCGCTCACACAACTTTTTCCGTCCTTCATTTATATACATGAGTGGAATTCATGATGATTAGACATTTGAATACAAATCAGTAATATGGGATAATGTACATTCAATAATAATAATAAGTATATGAGTAAAAAGACAGTTGCAGCGAAGAAAACGCGAAAGACAAGCTGTCGCATTGGGCCACTTCAACGTGCATATACCAGTTTACTTGCTCTCTGGAGGAGCTGAGTGCATCGGCCATACCATGCGCCGACTTGGAAAACGCGCTCGAGAACACTACCCAGCCTAGCTAGTAAAAGGAGACCGAAAACGTGTATACAGTTCAGTGACAGAACATCTGGTCAACTCAGGACATTCAGCGCCTTTCGAAAAATCCTTCAAAGTAATATACAAAATTCAATCAAACCTATCAAAGGGAATCAAATCAAGACATCTGGGCATAGCTGAGGCGCTAGCTATCCAAAAACTCAAACCCACTCTTTGTATCCAAAAGAATTACGTCCAAACCCTCTCCCTACCATGGCCATCATAAACAGGTAAATTTTTTTAATAATGACAATCTCATCGCCTTTCTTATCTAAACTTCCTGTTTATTCATGTTATTTTTAAGTTTTTCTTAATCCCTGTCTACACTACCATATTTTCATATCCACTCTTCCTGTTTATTTTGTCATTTTACTATTTCTACATATTTAATCCCTGATTGCATAAACAATTATTCATCACACTAGTTTTTTATTCAAACATCCTGTCTATTTTGTTATTTCTACATTTCTAACCCCAATTGCACAATGTCAATCTTCTTAGTTATTATTGCTACTTTGTTCGAGTTTTATCCATCCCCCTGTTTATTGTGGCATTCTTATTCCTAATTGTAATTTTTATTAATTTGACCCTTAACCAGAAATTTTTCTGGAACTTTCCCATCCATTTGTTATAAATACACGAATGTACAGCTTTCTAGTTGACGGTGACTTCGTCGAAAAGAAAATTTTCTTCCTCGCTGCAAATGTCTTTCTATTCCCTATGATCAAATGTGTATATTCCATCTGAAAACAACAAGTTGTCTGGGTAGTATGGTGATTAGAAATGACCAGATATGGGAATGCAGTTGTGCTTATAAATTTGAATGTGATAAGAGTAATTAATGCATACCCGAATCTCACAGGGAATCCGTTGACACGAAGTACTTGAGTGTTAGGCGGCTGATTTCGCCTCAAATAAATCGTCACAACCATCATAAATGATGAATTTTCTAGACAGTTTCTGCAACTTTCCTTTCACTCACATATGCTCATGATGTTGTCTTAAGCCACAATTCGAACTGGTACTGAAAGGTTTAACCTGGTTCATTTAATGTCATCTGAATGCTTCTGTTCATAATCTTTAGTGAATTGCATCGTTCGATTTCAACGTTCGTGGAATCATCTGCGGTACTAGTAGGATGTCATACAGCTATTGAAATGCTTGGGTGCCGATTACAGATTTCTTGATTACACGAGCTAGACCATCTCTTTACTCAACGACGAGATAAATCTGCTAATCAATTTAGCATATCGCTACAATTTATGTAATAATTTGACAGCTGTAATCACAGCAGTAAGAGCTCTATTCGTGACAAAATAGTTGTACACCATACAGATTTCCTTTGGGTATTTTACTGCCTAATATTTACTCCTAGTCGAGAATCTCCAAGTAAAACTGTAATCGACACAGTGATCACCAATCCTTGAGGATATTCTCCCTACGCATTATGTTACATGGAAACTCATGAAATTCAGGGCTTCAGAAGGTCGCCAATCTATGTATGACGAAACTCACAGGCATTTTGAAGCATAAGCATAATTAACTGGATAGTAGCATTACAAAAAGCACTTTCAACTATAATATCTTATATCCTCGATTCCGTTCTCATTAAAATATTTCATCATTCACTGTTTTACTACTCATAAGTAGGCATCTTGTATTTGTCCATTTTTCAGAATATTTTTTCAGCAGAATTGTGGGTATTAGATGGTTGGAGCCGATCGGCAGAAAGCCTTGGACGTAGGTTTCGTGCTACTTGGCACTCTTCAGCAAGGCGTATCTGCAGCCTTGAAGGAACTGATGTCCCTTCTGAGATTCGAACCCGCGTCACCCAGTGCTGCAGTCAGAGACGTTACCACTGAGCTATTCAGTCTCGCGACTGTCCTCCTGCAGGACTGTATTGGCTATTTTTGATTGGACACTGGTCAGTAACTAGTGTAATGCTTCTAGTCCTATCTTCGGTGCAGACTGAATTCTATCAGTCATGTTTGCGATTTGGCCAGTATGCTAGGTGGCTCGCCATTACGGTGAACTGTGAATTGTTGGTATTAGATGGCTGGAGGGAATCGGCAGGAATATTGGAATGAAAGTCAATATGAGATAATGTATATTCAGAAATAATAATATGAGTGTTGCAACGCTTCTTCTATCTGTTTCATTTCACCATTTAGGTCTTTTCTTGTACTACTCAGTGCTACTGCTCGGTTTGTTAGACACTTAACTTAAGTAAGCCTGCCTTAACAGTTAACGGATGAGATGAATTAAAGTCTAAATATCTATTAGCAGAATGCGTTGGTTTTTTATGAACGCTAGTTTGCAGTTTACCTTCTTCTATTCGTTTCACTTTACAATCTAACATCACAACAGCTAATTCTCCTTGTTCATTTTCTGACTCAAATGTGAATTTTATTCCCTCTACTAGTGAGTTTATATGTGTCAAGAAACTAGAGAGAAAGATATGTTCTGTTTCTAACACTGTGTGTGAAAGTGTCATCCACATATCTCCACCATATTTTTGGAGTAGGATTAGGTGAATGTATTAAGAGCCATATTTTCCCAACTGTCCATAAATATATCTGCTACGATAAGGGATATTGGTGATGCATCCCATTGCTACACCGTCTGTTTGTCTATATATATTTAAAGATAGTAGATGTGAGTGAGGCATAACTGAATTCCTAAAATAATTTCTTCAATGGGCAGCTTCGTCCTGTGAGTGAGTTCAGGATCTGCAGTTAGTTCTTTTTTAACTGCTTCTAAGGCGGGCATATTGATTGGTATGTTAGTATAAAGACTAGTTATATCAAAACTAACCATTGTTTCATCATTCTCTAGTTGAATGTCATTTAGTTTATTTTTCATCTCATATGAATTAGTTAGTTAGTTAGTCTAGAGTTTGAACGATTTCTAATGGGGCATAATATTAGAGCTAAGTGTTTTGATAATTCATAAGTAGGGGATATTTCTGAAATCTACACTATCTGGTCGTATGGGGTAACCTGGCTTATGTATTTTAATAGTACCATACATTCTACTAGCATTATTAGTTTTAGGCATTAAATTAAACCGTTTAGACTCACCCAGTGACGGCTTCATTTTGCGTATTAATTCCGCTGTAGATTTCTTAACCTTATTCATTATTGTATCTACAGGCTTCTTAATTTCCTCATTTCCTGATGTAGTCTGGCATATTTAGTTTGGCTTATTTTTGACTAGGAAGAAGCTTCGCTGTCAAGCATCTGTGATTTTCTTCACCAGTATTCATGAATTATTTTCAAAATAAACAAGTCTCTGAGGTAGACAGAGGCAATGGCTTCACAGGACTGTTGAAATTTCAAATCTTGTCCATCAATCTAAGAGCAGTAGATTTCCACACCGATTTCAGGGGAATTAAATTTGTCCTGCTTTTCCAATCCTACCTTTTACATCCTCATTTACACCGACTGCCTGTAGTTGAGACGATGCTGCCTAGATTTCCTCTGCTGGTAATGACTCTGATGCTTGCTTGTTGTCAGCGATTTTAGGTACCTCCGTCACCTCTGTCTTTTCTATATTCACACTGAAAGTCGCGTCTTTGATTCCAGCTTGTTCTACCAACTTGCTGGTTTTCACCTATATAGAGTTTCCGGCTTGTGCAATACAAGACATAAATCTTCCACGAAGTCCAGATCTTCTAGGGTTTCTATGTCCGTCCAAAGTATTCCTGTCTTCTCGCACCTATGATCTGCTATGATGATGCAGTACACGAGAGCTGGGAACAAATTTGGTGATAGTGGGCAACTCTGTCTAACTCCTGTCTTCACTCCAAAAGGCTTCGGTGAGTTTCTCCTTGTGAATAACCTGACATGTGATATTATATTATAGTTTTTGAATGATATTGACAGAGGTTTGCGGTACTCAGGAGTGTTGAAGCGGTTTCCGAACTTCATTACAACGGACAATATTGACGGCGTTTTCAAAGTGAGTGAACTCTAGGAAGAGATTTGACTGCTATTCTGTGCTTTGTTCGATAATGATCCGTAGCACCATGATTTCGTTCGCACATAACTTGCTTTTCCCGAATCAAGCTTGTTCTGGACGACCTATCACAACCAAATCGTTTCTTAGTTTATTCAAGATGACACGATTTAATATTTTGATTGATAATAATAACAATAATAATTTTTGCTTTATTCCAAAAACAGTGCTAACGATACAGGAAGGAATTTTCAGCATTCAGTACAATATTGCATCTAATTTACTCAGAACGACAAAAATTACAAAGATTACATAATAATAATAACAAAACGTTGTTATACCAGCTATGTAGCAATTACAGTCAGCATGCGATAAGGAGAAAAATATGCACAAAGTATAAAATTGTAGTAATAATAGTAATAACAACTAAAAATACAAAATAGCTAAGTTATAATTAAACGATAGAAAGGGGGACACCATAAAGTTACAGAAAGATGAACGTTGAAAGGGTCGATTCACTTTGCTGATTACACAGTAACTTCTTATATGTTTCACGTCTAATAGTGAGTGTCTCCATCACATAAAATACGGGCTAAATAGGGTGGGTATTGTAGAATTTTTGTACTTAGTGGTGCGAGCATATAACTTCTTCTTATATTGATTTCTCGTCTTACCTGATGAGACGCAAGGGGATAGTTGTGGGGCGGGACAGTGCAGGGAATCTGACAGTACGGCTTTTGCCCATTTTGTACAGGATTTTTCATATGTCTCTCGACTATAATATTGGCGTGGCGAGCTCACGCAGTGGCAAACCACAAGCCCTACTCACAGCATTTCATACCCTTCGTAATATATGATATAGTCTTTTTTCACAAGCCCAGAAAAGATTAGTGGAGAGCAATTGAGTACAATAGGTAAAATACAGGAGTTTACAAACTGCAGAAGTAAAGGTTGGTTGATACCTGATTGTCTTAACATTTTCATCATGTGGAAGGTCGTAGACGAAACATTTTCTTAGACATTGATAAGATGTAGGATGACCATGAAAGATCAGAGGAAAGAACTAATCCAAGGTATTTATTTAATGCTTGACTTGGTTTCAATTTTAGTGCCATCTATGTATGCTACAGGCATCATTGGAAGTAACTAGTTCATGTTGCATAGCACGTCGATGCTTGAAAGTGAAGTTAACTGCCGCTTGACATTTGGAAGGATTTATTTAACATAAGGCCATTTGACTTAGACCACATGCTGATGTCCAACAAAAAGCTATTAAGTTTGGAGCAGTCAGACACGGAAGTGATAGGCAGTGAGTGATTCAGTCAGATCATCAGCATATTTGACAAAGTTAGTTTGGTTTCAATGACGCAGGTCGAGTAGGAAGAAAGAAAGGAGGAAAGCAGAGAGGATGGCACCTTGAGGAACACCGGCTTTTGTAAGCGAGGCAGAAGAAGATTTGCCATTATATACGGAGTCAGTTTCCGAAAAGACTTATAACGCTATAGTCTCTATATCATTGGTAATAATATATATATATACATATATATATATGCTGTATTTAATTCACTCAGTATTTCTTATTACACAGCAGTAATTTTGACAATAATAGGCTTTATTGACTGTCCTAGTTTCTGGTTTAGAAAGATACAGTTGTAATCGATAGGTAACAGCCAGTCCACCTCTGAATGTTTTTGATATCAGATGGTCAGAAAAAGATGACAAAATTTTAGTCTAAGGACGAGGAAACAGATTTTAGCAGCTATTAACAACTAATGATATCCACGAGTGTGTGTGTGTGTACATATAGGTGATCACTGCTTTAAAATTACGTTTTATATACTTATTCATTAGGCATTTCAAACCATCTGATAGGGAGATTTGTGTATAGAATAGATTGTTTTAGATGTGGTTATGTTCTCTGAGCTAGCTGAATGGATGGTTCATTTGCGAAGCTTTCATCGCCCAACTACTAGGCAGGCGACATCCTCCTTCAGCGCCTACACTTCAATTTCAATTGAGGTGAGCTTTTCGATTTCTACACGAGTGAGTTTACTAATCATCTCTCCTGGTCGGTGACCACCTCGGACGTGATTCTTTGGTTGCTTTTGTGTGTTTTCACACCCTCTAGGCTACTTGTATTACTATTTGAACTGATTGTTTCTTTCACTTGAACTTTGACACTTTGTGTATGAAATTTACTTCTTATTAGTTGGTGGGTTTTGTCTATCTCGATGTGTCTATTGATTGATGATTCACTGGAATACCAGGTAGGCTTCTAAAAATTCTCTAGCATTCTCGGTGTTGTTTCCTCTGTCTAATATTTGAACGTTGGTTGTCCCAGTCGAATTGATGTCCGTGGTTGTCTGTATGCAGTGAGGTGATATGAGTGAGTGAGGGAGTGGATGTCATGTCTTTTGACGGCTAGCTTATGTTCGTGGATACGAAGACGAAGAGCAGGGTCGTCGTGCACTTTGTTACAGTTTATTCTGTAGATGATGATGGTTTTATCTTCTTTCGTTGTTGAGTCTGTCTTTTGGTTGACATGGAGCCAGCTGAGTGAAGTGATTTTGTGGGTTTGTGTGTTTGACATCAATTCCTAAAGGTTTGAAGAATCTTGCAGTAATTTCTGAAATATCCGTTATGCATATGGTAGGTCGATTTTCTTTGTGCTTTCCTTGGGGGGTTTTGGTTTGGTAGGTTGGCTTTGGGGCATATGTCTTTTGATGAAATTCCGTGGATATCTATCCATTCTTTTGGAAGACGTCCATGAAAAATCTTTGTTCAGTTTTACTTAAAGTGGGAGTGCTGCAATGAGTCCTGGCTGGCCCTCTTGAATAATGTTTGTATGCAATTTCTTTTGTGTGTTATTGGATCAACCGATAAGAAAGAAACCTCACACACACACACACAAAGGGTCAAAGTTCAAGTCAAAGAAACAATCAGTTCCAATACCGACACAAGTAGCCTAGAGGGTGTGAAAACACACAAAACAACCAAAGAGTCACGTCCAAGGTGGTCACCGACCAAGAGAGATGACTGATAAACTCGTGGAGAAATCGAAAAGCTCACTTCAATTGAAATTGAAGAATGCGCTAAAGGATGATGTCGCCTGCTTAGTAGGGCAATGAAAGCTTCCTAAATTAACCATCCATTTAGCCAGCTCAGAGAACACAACCACATAAGTCATCCACCTAAGCTACAAATCTTCTCTATCATATCTAGAATCGATTGTATTCACCGTAGTACTTTCGACAGTGTGGTTTCGCTGATATATATACTGACATCATTCGGAAAATTTGTGGTAGTGGCAAGGAAGAGACGTAACTCAACTTGCCCAAGTACGGTAAGCTTGCATCAGACTAAGGCGAGAATTATTATTTCGAGGTGACTTGGTACTGTTAATGGCTTATAGTGTAGAATCCATAAAGTGCGTGATTCTTTCTACTGCTCTTTACCGTCAAAATCAAGTAATTTGGAATTTCTGATTCTAGTAATGCCGAGGCATGCATGGATTCTTCGTGGAGCGTCAATTCATCAATTCGGTCAAATGCATATCAACGAGAAAATCTCAAGCCTAGGAGGCAGTAGAAAAAATTATTTATTCAAGTCCACCTGGATTCTATCTTATGCAGATTCTGTTTATTTTAAAGTCAAAAAATGGACCGTTGAATAACCTTATATGTAAGTTATCATTTTATTGCCAGTATATATGGATGACACCTTCATTCTTTATGATATAATGATTCCGATAGGGGAGGACAATAACTACCGAATTCATTGAAGTACATTCTCCACTATGAAATTCACGTGCGAAGGGGAATCCCAAAACAGAATGAATTGCCTTCCTGGATACCCGTCCTCCTTACAAGAAAACCAAATGGTAGCGCCATAAGAAATTTGCATAGAAAAAGCACTTGGACACGACAATATACACATTTCCACAGCTTCCTTCTTCTCAAGTACAAAAGAAATTTAGTGAAGACCCTTAGCCACAGAGTTAGTTAGAGCTATATGCTCAGAAGAAGTAATTGAAGATGAATTAAGTAAGCATTGTATATGATACCTTGATCGAAAATGGCTATCCCGACAAATTTATCAAGAAACACATAACAAAGAAAGCGGCGTAAAAGGACCACTCACCATCCATCCGTAAACAAGAAGCCTCTTTACATACGACTGCAATTCAAGGGCGATCGATATACCGAGTGAGATAATTACGAGGAAATTCAGAGAATCAGTTGAAAGAACTTTCAATGCTGGCGAACTACACGTCTTATTCTCTACATGACCGATGGTGATTCCTCGACTGAAAGATGAAGCACCTAGACTAAACTAGCTGGCCACTTCAAATTTTATCTAACAATACAACTGCAACTGAGCTTGTGATGGAGTGAGTTATATCGGTCGCTGTTGCTCTAGGAACTTGATTGTTCGTGCTCGCTCTCTCGAGAACACCTCCCATTATGACGAAATAAAGGTGTAGTGAAAACCATCATCAACTGTTCGATATTGGACGATATGGTGCAAACCAGCCGGCCGCCCACAAAACCAGACAGCCAGCCAGCGTGGAAGAATCATACTCTATCATCATCTACTTAGTGCCACATAAATTGATAAAATCATCATCGAAGAACCGCATGCTCCAAACACCAGAGGCTATCGTTATTCGCCTCAAACAACCAGTGAGTGCTCTGTGTGGAGAAGAAGCAAATCCAGCCCGCTAGCTTCTACCACTGTCCTGGCTGGCTGGCTGGCCTTCAGTAGAGACTGCAAATTCATGAATTTGTAATATTATCTTTCCTAATTTCTCTGTCTGACATTCAGTTTATTGTTATGTTAATGCTATTGAACTGTAATCCATTGGTATTATTCTTATTATTATTGATTCGATGTTATTTAAACAGCAACATTAATGTTGTTGTTCATAACACTAATTCATTCATTCATTCACTGAAGATAATGGATGGATATATAACTGTAGAGCCTGATGATGATGAAGGGGTTATCGAAAAGAGTATTTATTCTTTGTTCAGCATCCATCCATTCTTTTGAAAACAATTTAAATGGGCATTTTAATCAGGTAAAATTAGGAACGTGAATAGTGTTTACACTTGACATTATCTTTATTTACTTTACTCAACTCTAGTCTGATCGTGTAAATACTTACTGATAACCGTCAACTTTGCCTACCTGTTCATATCGTTTCATTTGAATGTCTTTCTAAAAAAAATTTATTTCTAAAGCACTGCCTTCTCACCAACAAAGAAGTCAGCCAAATGTTAAGCTCATTATCAATCATATTATAAAAATATGTATGATCATTAGATGATTGTAACCGTGTATCATAACAAAAGTATGTCTCTTATCTAATTGGTGGATGGTGACTAGCTGTGGAATCCAGTCCAGGATAAGGCGCCTTTCGTCCACCATTTAAATTCTTCGGTCTCAGAATCAATTGACGGGAAAATCTAAAAAACTCAATTAAATATATGTCTTTTATCGTCCACATGTTTTTCATCCGAATGACAGATTTTTTGAGCACTCGATAGTGTCTGTCACCGAATAACAGTGTTGAATGTCGTGTACACAGATTTCCTTAGAAACGAACTGCTCACCGTCTAGTTTGAATTGTGCGCAGAGATCAAAGAATTTTTTGTTGTTAACGTGGACTCACTATGAAAATGAATTAACTGCAGAAAGTCATTGTGGTGCTTTGCGTTGGAAAACTGTTTTTGAACAGATCAAGAACTACAGTCTTAGCAGAATAAAATGGTACCATCTTTTATTTCGTCGCCTTTTCATCAGCTGCTTACAGGGCAAAAACATTATTAAATATATCTATAAAATCAATTTTAACAAACTTGCACAGAGTTCATTTTAAACAAATATCAGTCGATTAATATACTCATACTAATAATATATACATATATGTATATGCAATATTAAAAACAATTCCGAACAATAATAATCATACACAATGAAAACTTTTCAGCATTACGCATTCAGATAAAAGAGAGATGAAAATATCCAGTTACCAAGCAGGGCAAAGAGAGACTGATAACCGCTTCTTTCTGGATGCATAAATCAGGTTTCAGGTGCTCGATGGAGATGGCTTCAGCAAACTTAAGGAAAACTGAGCTCTTCTGCCTGTTGATAATTGTGAACGGTTTTTCGACGTCTACCTCATGACCAACCCGTGTCAAGACGATGCTTGGCGATGGATGGCACTGTTTAAAGCATTTTCTCTTTTTATACACAAGCTTTGTGATACATGTTCAGAAATGCTCCTGCAGATGCATGTAAATTTGTATATACAGTTGGAGTTGTTAACATGAGAAGGATATCTATCGATTTTTGATTGTACCAAAGAAGAGCAAGTTGTTCGAAAGTCGGGAACGAGCTTACCTGCAGGATAGACTATGGCTAGTGATGTGCTCAGCCTTCTGTTGATCATCACTGCAATGTTTTCGCCTTTATAATCAAGCTCAAACTAGATTGGCTTTTTTGTTACTGTCATTTGTTTTTCATTTGTTTTTACTTCATAGAAAAGTTGACAAAACAGGGCTACCAAGTGATTCAAACCTACAAAGTCACTCAGGTAGGACAAGCTCTTTAAGCTAAAGAGGACCCTGTCGGTTGACCCAATTACACAAAATAATATCATTTACAAAATGCCCTGCAATGACTATGAGTGAGGTCAACTACAAAGGTCAAACTAGTAGGTCAGGGGTAATCAGATTGTCGGAACATATTAATACCACCAGTCAGTCAATCATTGAAATCAGAGCAGGATAATAAATAATCCTAAATTGTATTCTATTTCATTTCAATTCACGTACATCATCATAAAGGTCTAGCAAGTTACTCACTTATTGTGACTATAGAAAACACACTCGTCTTATTTCCCATCTGATTGTACTTGATCAATAACACTCATAGTATTATTATTATTATTTCTGAATGTACATTATCCCATATTACTGATTTGTACTTAAATGTCTGATCATCAATTCCACACTTGTATATAAATGAAGGAAAAATGTTGTGTCAGTGAGTGACTTGATATGATTATGAGTGCCCAAGTTTTACACATATATGATTATGAGTGACAATAATGAATTGTGCTCGAAGCGTGTGGTCGCACCAGTCAATATAACTTACTGTATAACACTACACACACACACACTGTGAGTGACAGTTTATCAAAATAAAATCTTATCCATAATGGAGTAGTTATACTCTTCGACACCACAGTGCCCAAGTTTTATACTCATATAAAATTCTGGTATGCGGAAATATTAGCGAATTGATGGTGCCTACTTGTAAGTAGTAAGACAATAAATCGTAGAATAATTCACTCACTGTTATTCGTTGACAGTTTGTCATGGAGTGACGGTCCTTCAACATGTTTGTTAGATTCTGCAGCCATCGCAGTGTTTCCAGACGTCAATGAACGATATACTTGGATGTTAGCTAGGACAGTCAATTCATTTTGAACATAAATATCAGATCTGAGAAATCTACTCGCATCGGTTACAGGAAGTCATGGAAAGGTGGATGTATTCGATTTGTTTTTGGTTCTAAATGACTGTAAGGCATCTGTTTATCGAGTCTTTGTTGTTCACAAGAAATCTTTGATACTAGGCTGTGCCAAACAGATTGACTGATCCTCCCAAACAAATGTTTTTTCATTTAGCATTGCCGTTTTTCGATTCCTAATTTATGTTAATGACACACTCAGTGGTATCCTCATATCATGTTTTGTGAGCACAATGAAATAACACAGTCACAATAAAGTTACAAGAGGAGGGTGAAAAAACTGAGGTGATGAAGATTCCTAGACAATAGCAACAGCAACAACAACAGACAACAATCAGCCAACATAAATTGGAGGAACCTGAAATAAACAACCTCCTTCACCTACCTTCGTAACTGGGAAGCATCGTTTCAACTACAGGCGGATGGAACTGGCAAGGATATAAAAGCAAGGATCAGGAAAGCGAAACAAGCCTTCATAACTCTCAAGTCTGCTTAGGGGTCGACAGTAGTCAGTATGAAAATAAGATCCGTATTTTCAACTCCAATGTGAAGTCAGTCAGTGCCACTCACTGTACGGATCAGAGACTTGGCCAGCGCGTCATAAAAAGCATCTCAAACAAACTACACACCTTCATCAACAGATGTCTTCTCTCAATACTCAAGATCAGATGGCCGGCCGGCCAGAAAAGATCAGCAACAGTGAGGGATCTCTGGCAAAGAGCGAACCAACAGAGCACGAACTGATTGTGAAACATATAGGCAGAAAGAAATGGAGGTGGATTGGTTCGGCCATACTCTGAGGAAACAAACCATCAAGTGACATCACTAGACAAGCCATTACTCGAGTGAAACCCGAAAGGGAAGCGGTGAGTTGGTCGTCAGTGCGAGGGTGGGTGACTTCTAGGAGGTCATGTGAAGAGGAGATGGAAGCATGTGGGTAGACATGAAGCCAGGTGAAAATTTTAGCAGAAAACCGAACGCTGAAACCCTATGTTCCTCTTGGAATTAAAGGAAACAATAATAATAATATCGTCGTGTAAATAAAACTGCAGAAACTTTCTAGAAAATTCATCATTCATGATGGCCATGACGACTTATTTGAGGCAAAATCAGCCACCTAACACTAAAGTACTTCGTGTCAACGGATTCCTTGTGAGATTCCGGGTATTCATTAATTAGTCTTATCACATTCAAATTTATAAGCACAACTGCATTCCCATTTCTGTTAATTTCGAATCACCATACTACCCAGACAACGTGTTGTTTTCAGATGGTTACAATTTCAACCCAATTCTGTAAAACATGCTGATGTTGGTGATGTAATTGCAGGGCTTTACTTGTGTGCACGTTATTGTCTGTGTCGCTAAGCTGTGCACTTGAATTGTCCTGTATTCAGGTCAACAACGATATTCACACCACCCTTAATATTCTCCACTTTCAGGCATACAGACACACACTTACATGTAATCAAACGACTAGCCATGTTTCCTTCTACAATCTGCTCATGAACACACATACCAAACGTCAGCACACACCTACCAATCTGTAAATATCAACCAGCTCAGATTATTATTACTATTATTATTATTGTATCCTTTAATTCCTAGAGGAACTTAGGGCTTCAACCAAACGTCTCCACTTGCTTCTGTCTTCTGCTGTACTTTTCACCTGCATCCATGTTAGTCCACACTGTTTCAACTCCTCTTCACACGATCTCTCCTCCATTTCACCCTAGGACGTCCCACTACTCGCCACTTCCTTTTCCGGTTCCACTCGATCGATGGCCTGACGCGCGATGTCACCCAGAGGCCTCCTCAGCGACTGTCCAATCCATCTCCACTTTCTCCAGCATATCTGTTGGGCGATTGGTTCTTGTTTCGTTTGTTTGTTCCCATAGTTTCTTGTTGGTTCTTGTTCTCTCTGGCCATCTGATCTTCAGTATAGAGCCAGCGAAGACAGTTGTTGTTGATAAAGGTCTGCAACAGGCTGTTGGAAATATTCTTCGTGACCCGTCGCCAAGTTTCTGATCCGTATAGAAGAACTGACTGACTTGACGTTTGTATTGAAAATCCTAATTCTGGTGTTGAGTATTGCTGAGTGACGAAGATTTCCAGATTGGTTTCAGGTTGATCAATGTGTTTCTCGCCTTCCCGATTCTCAATTTGACATCCTCGTCCGTTCCTCCTGTAGTTGAGACAATGCTCCCTAGCTGGATAGGTGAATGAAGTAACCTCTTTTAAATCCCTCCCGTTGATGGTGATTGGCGGCGCTGGGTATTGCTGCTGTTGTCGTTGCTGGTTGGTTGGTTATTTTCAACCATCACACACCTACCAATCTGTAAATATCAACCAGCTCAGAGAACACTATTAATTGCAAATCATCCACCTGAGCTACAAATCTTCTCTATTTTATTTCAATATCATTTTCTATTCTTACATATTCTCTTCTGTCTTAACTAATCAGCATCCGTCGTCTCTCTCGTTCTCTGAGTGTGACGTCTCATGCTCCATCTCTCCAACATCTCTCCACGATACTGTCTACCAGAAATCTATTCACAAATTACCAGTGGATAAACTGTGTTTTGTGTGTGTGAGTGTGCGTATGTGTTTGTTGGCGTGGAAGTGTGTATGTGTGTGTGATTATCCACGCATGAACAGTGGAACCAGTTGATGTGCAGCAGTGTATGCACACAAATGAAACCGAGTTTGCGACTGTCATGTCGACTTAATTGGTCATGTGTGGTGGGATAGACGAGGTCCCCCTGACAAACATGATTAACCACGCTACTGATCAGTGCCTCGTCCTCAGTTTTGAATGAAACAGATGAGTAATGACAAGGGGGTGAGGAATAAATAACAGAACCGCTTCGTCTTATTTCCTTTGTGCAGTTTGTCCACTCTTTTCAAAATATATTATGATAATCATAGTGAGTTGTTCGTTGTTGTGTGGACAAATTTAAGATACTTTGTTTGTTCAATTGGATGAAGATTTTGAATAGTGTAATAATAACAATATTAATTGTTGTTTTGTTGAAGTCAAGCTTTTACTTTTGTGGTTGAGTGAGTGAGTGAGTTTAAATTTCGATTGAGTCAATCAAGAGGAAAGACAAAGCGTTGACTTGCACACTGAATGGATGGCTGTCGTCTTCAAGATGGTTGATTGGATGACAATTTGACGTTTGAAACGAAGGGTGCAGCCTGTGAGTGGGAAATAAGCACAGTCGTATGCTGCTGACATTTCGTGTTGGAACTTTCCAGAAAGTCATTTGAGTGGAAATGTGGTGGAAATTATTTATTTTCAAAAAGAATGGACGCATGCTGAACAAAGAATAAATATGCTTCTCGATAACCCCTTTATCATCATCATCATCAGGCTCTACAGTTATATATCCATCCATTATAGTGAATGAATGAATGAATTGGTGTTATGAACAACAACATGAATGTTGCTGTTTAAATAACATCGAATCAATATTAATAATAATACCAATGGATTACAGTTCAATAGCATCAACATAACAATACACACTGAATGAGAGTTGAATTACGAAAGATAATATTACAAACTCATGAATTTATAGTGTCTACTGAAGGCCAGCCAGGCAGCCAAGGCAGTAGTAGTGGCTAGCTGGCTAGACTTGCTTCTTCTCCACACAGAGCACTCACTGTATGTTTGAGGCGAATTTCATTAGCTTTTGCTGTTTGGAGCATCCGGTGTTTCGATGATGATTTTGTCAATTCATGTGTCACTCGGTAGATGATGATAGAGAATGATTCTTCAATTTTGGCTGGCTGCCTGGTTTTGTGGCCAGCCGGCCGGTTTGCACCAGATGGTGCAATGTCGAAATGTTGATGATGGTTTTCACAACACATTTACTTAGGCATAGTGGGAGATGTTATTGAGCGAGCACGTAAATGCAAGTTCCTAGAGCAACAACGACCAACATAACTCGCTCCAGCAGAATCACAATTTTAAGTGGCCAGCTAGTCTAGATTCTTCATCTTTCAGTCGAGGTAACACCATCGGTCGTGTAGAGAATAAGACGTGTAGCTCGCAAGCATTATGTATTTATATATAAGCAGTGTGGATGGCAACTTTCTCTTGAAGCCATGCGAAAAAGTCAACAACGGGATATTGAGGTGTTCAGATTGTGAGACTAAGTCACTCATTCACTAGGTAACCTCACTGAACTTACCAGTCGGTCGCATGGCCAGAGTTGAGTGAAGGTTGAGTGTAAGGGAAGATAGCTTATCGCATAACACAAAGTACCCCAGTTTCTCCCGTTACTCGTTACACAGCGTTAGGTTTAGCGCTTTCTCCTCAGGTGAAATGAAGTCATTGGCTAAAACAATCATCTATGTAACCAGTTAGGATATTCATCGATAGAAAACTTGAGTTTCTCAATGAAAGAAAGAAGAGACAACACTGACAGAGCAATAATCACGTTTAGTATAAAAAGTGATGCTGTTAGCTTGATGATTGCTAAGGTGAAAGGATACTGTGTGACACAAACTTAAGATAGCCTCTTCTTAAGGACGACTCAAGTTTGACCAGTTTGATAGCGACAGCTATTTGAAGAAACTTGAGTGTCACTTATTTATTTGTTGGTTGGTTGGTTAATTTATGAGTATGTCAACCTTGAAGAAATCAACTTGTCTACATTCTATCGTCGTGTGCCAATGTGACTGCAAGTACAACTGCAGTTCACAGTGAACAAGTGTTTTGTTATTTTATGTGTATCGCAGTAGGAACTTCTCATGCCGTTCATCATTTAGTTGTGACTACCTTTTCAGTGTAATTCAATATTAATTTTCTTATTCTTGAGAATAAAATGAATTACCCTATCTGGATTATACAGGTTGTGATCAGTTTGGTGGACAACATTAGTGGAAGTGGAGAGAAGGTGACTGACTACACGCCGGCGCTTGTGAAAGACTTAAAGTCACATAACGATGATGCTGCAGAAATTGAAGTCATCAATGGAATCTGCATCCCTAACTCACTCCAGCGACTCAAGGATTGACTCGCTGGTTGGACTTGCTTCTTCTCCGCACAGAGAACACTCACTGGTTGTTTGAGGCGAGTTGACCTAAGTAGTCAAGTCTATTTTCTCACCCACCTCCTAACTAACTCTTTATCAATTTCATATATAAATGTTCCTATGACAAGTCCATGTGTGCGTGATGGATCAGATTGTTCGAAATGTGTCTTGTGCGCGCAAATATGCACATTACACACACGATTCAGACAGACAAATTACGTTCTTCCTTCTTATTGCTGCTTTATCTAAATTCATAAAAGGAACACCAATTGTTTGAAATAACCAGTTCGATAGTATTTCTATTGTACTGCAAAGACAATCTCGACGAACATGTCAACAGCGATATCGTTGACTACACACACACACACACAGCCATACAAACAAGCGAACGCACTCATTACCAACAAGTGAAATCGAGTAACGAAAGTTATGTAATGCGTATTTGTGTGTGTGTGAGCGTGCTTATAATGCATGCAGAGATGAATTGATCATTGATTATTGAACCTGTTTTAACACACTTTTTATCTACTCAATTGTTGAATTTACTGAGTAAATAAGTAGAAAGTGTGAAGATGGGCTTATCTGTGTGAGTGTGTGTGAGGAAGTGAGCGAGTGAGTAAGTGAGTGAGTGAGTGAGTGAAAGTGTGAGTTCTCTAACTTTGCTTTCATATGTGTGTACTTGCATTTCCGTGATTCTATTTACTTGATAAACACAAATACCCCACTCACTCAGGGTTCTTTTTTCAGGAAAAAAATGGTAGTAGTAATAGTAATTTAAAACACTTAGTCCCTTTGTTAATAAATTTGAGGATAGTGTTGTGATTAGAAGACGGAGATTATCTGAAAAAAACACAATGTGATGTGATGTGATGTGATGTATTTGCGCTATACATTTCGAACAACAATCTGATCCCTTACATATTTACTTGTCAAGTCGATACATGAATGAAAAAGTTAAACTAAACAGAGTGACGAAAACATAAAAACACTAGTGTGGATTTTACCTTCTTCTAATCCTTTTTTTTTATTTTACAATCTAACATCACAGCTAATTCTCCTTGTTCATTTTCAGCCTCAAATGTGAATTTTATTCCCTCCACTAGTGAGTTTATATATGACAAGAAGCTAGAGATATGTTCTGTTTTAAAACGAATAGAAGGCAAACTACAGACTAGTGTTCATAGAAAACCAACGCATTCTGCTAATAGATATTTAGACTTTAATTCATCTCATCCGTTAACTGTCTGCGAAGGCAGGCTTAGTTCAGTGTTTAACAAACCGAGCAATGGCACTAAGTAGCACAAAAAAAGACCTAAATGATGAAACGAAACAGATAGAAGAGGCTTTAGTGTTAAATGACTATCCTCTAAAATTCATTAGTAAGATTGAAAAAGGTCAAAAGAAAAATAAAAAGAACTGTGAAACTAGTAATAATAACATAAATAAAAGAGAATATAAGGCATCTACTGTTATACCAAAGAAGGAGGGAGGGAAATCTGAGACACTCCCTACGTAGGATTCTCAATAAAGCAGGAATTAGGCTGGTGGTGGCACTCAAACCTACAAACTCACTCAGGGACAATCTTTGTAGGTTAAAAGACCCTTGGACCCAATTAAACAAAATAATATAATTTACAAAATACCCTGCAATGACTGTCACTTAGGTCAACTACATAGGTCAGTCAAACCAGCAGGTCAGGGGTAGTCAGATTGTCAGAACATAAGAATTTAGCTAAGGTAAGAATGGTTGACTCCGAGAAGATAAGCAAATTGAAAATAAGCTCACTGCTACATCGCACACCATGCATTAGCACACAACTACACAATAGGGTGGGAGAGGGTTAAAATTCTCACAAGTAAGTAATCTAGGTAGGTGGAGATAGAGAGAGGTTGATCACTGAATCCCGCCTGGTTCATCGAGTCTAGTAGTAATAGTAATTTAAAACACTTAGTCCCTTTGTTAATAAATTTGAGGATAGTGTTGTGATTAGAAGACGGAGATTATCTGAAAAAAACACAATGTGATGTGATGTGATGTATTTGCGCTATGCATTTCGAACAACAATCTGATCCCTCACACATTCACTTGTCAAGTCGATATATACATGAAAATGTTAAATTAAACAAAGTGACAAAACAAAAAGATTTAAGAATGATTAATACGACAACGTTTGGTAATCCAATCAAATAAGGATTACCAAGGTAGGTAGGTAAAGAGTAATAATAAACTGTTTCTGAATACACAGTTTAATAGCTATAGCCTCAGCGTATTTCAATAAGCGTCCTTGACCATTTTTCCTAGATGGCCTTAAAGGCTGAGTTGTAACATCAATCTTATGGTTCATCTCGATTAGATGTTTAGCTATAGACGAAGTTGGTTGTCTGACACCTGCGTTTTCCAACCATTTTGGGATATGGTCGCTCGCTGTCCCACCCTCACATGCAAAGCGCGATTACTCCTTCCTAGTTATGTGTGTCCACACACACGAAAATCGGTAAATAGTGTGGGATGTGACATAATCACTTGTGTATTTTTGAGGTTTGCAATGGAGTATATTTCTAGCTTTTTCGACAATTACAAGCTGGGCTGCATAGTAGGTTCTACGGATGATGGAATTCAACCTTTGTCTCAAAATCCTACTGTTTATTTCCCCGTTATATGGTAATTTGATGAAAACATTTTTCTTAGGGACGGTATGGAGTGTAATTGCATTATGGATAAATTTTGTTTTGATAAAGTCTCACAGTGTTGTTATACAGTAATGTTTACTGATGACCAAGTTTCGAGCACAATTTATTGCCACTCATAATCATATCAGGGTAATCACACGACTTCCTAAATTCATTTATATAGTTCCATTGTTTTTCACTTGATTTTCACTTGATTTGATTGGTAGTATTATTTTCGATATTTCAGGTATTAGTGATGATTCATTCCTATTGCACGTGTTGCGTGTAGATTCAATGAACAAAGATTCAGTAATCAACCTCTCTCTCCACCTACCTAGATTACTTTTTAGAATTTTCCCCCTCTCCCACCCTATTGTGTTGTTGTGTGTTAATGCATGCATTGCCATTGCTGAGCTTTTTTCTAAATTACTTATCTTCTCGGGTGGGGTCAACCATTCTTACCTCAGCTAAATTCCTTTGTTCTGACAATCTGACTACCCCTGACCTACTAGTTTGACCTATGTAGTTGACCTAAGTGACAGTCATTGCATGGTATTTTGTAAATTACATTATTTTGTCTAATTGGGTCAACTGGGTCCCTTAACCTACAGAGCTTGTCCCTGAGTGAGTTTGTAGGTTTGAATGCCACCACCAGCCTAATTCCTGCTTTGTTGAGAATCCTACGTAGGGAGTGTCTCAGATTTCCCTCCCTCCTTCTTTGGTATAACAGTAGATGCCTTATATTCTCTTTTATTTATGTTATTATTACTAGTTTCACAGTTCTTTTTATTTTTCTTTTGACCTTTTTCAATCTTACTAATGAATTTTAGAGGATAGTCATTTAACACTAAAGCCTCTTCTATCTGTTTTATTTCATCAGTTAGGTCTTTTCTTGTGCTACTGCTCCGTTTGTTAAACACTTAACTAAGCCTTCCTTAACAGTTAACGGATGAGACGAATTAAAATCTAAATATCTATTAGAATGCGTTGGTTTTTTATAAACACCATCTAATTGTAATGCACCAATAACACTCGTATTATTATTTCTGAATGTACATTATCTCATATTGAATTTTATTCCAATATCTAATCGATTCCACACATGTATATAAATGAAGGAAAAAAGTTGTGTGAGTAACTTGATATGATTATGAGCAATAGTTTATGCTCGAAACGTAGTCATCTGTAAATATTACTGTACAATACTGTATGATTTATCAAATTAAAATCTTATCCATAATGGAGTTATGCTCTACCATAGTGCCCAAGTTTTATACTTACATCAAGACTGTAATTTTTTCTATTAATATTCTACAACAATGTACATTTAAATCTATAAATATGCGTTGATTTTCCTTAATAAACGATCTGTTGCTTGGCCCTTGTCTTCTGTTGTTACAATATGATTATGAACAGCAATAAATTTTGTTCGAAACTGTGTCATCCAGTAAATACTAATACTGTTTCACTCACTGACTGTGTGATACATCCATCTAATAAACAAACTAATATGGAATTACCTACTACCACCACAGTGCCCAAGTTTTACACATACATATTAATATGACCGAAATCTGCCTACCTTTGACTCTACCATGAAGTATACTTCACGCTACAAGAAAGCACAAATATTAGTGTAATAAAGAGAATATTTCAAATGCATGTAATCGAGTTTGTTCACAATCTGAAAGTTTATGTTATAAACAAAAGAATTAGCTAATACGATTAGCCTTGCATTCATCCCTATAATTACAAATGTTAGACAATAATTATCAACCAGCATTAATTGCCTGCCATATTTGTATAAACCTACCACCGTCAGTGTTTTTTCTACGAAAACATCCTACACGTAAGTGCTGCATACACAGCCTACTGAATACTGCCCGCGCTGTCCGCTACACTATCGACAATTAAGACGGGCTGAACATTAGACCAGTATAGATAGATAGATAGATAGATAGCCTCAGCTTTTCAATGACTACAGTTAATTTGAACAAATATGCCTCCTACATAATTTTTAAGGTTTTTCTTGTTCTGGTTGTGTAAAGTAAATCTTTAGAGCGAACAATTGTTTTCAATAAATTCTTCCTTCTTCAGGCTTTACAATTATAAATCCATTAATTAATTTAAGCATACAATATCCAGCCAGTAAAGGCAAATTAGAATCATATCAGAAAGTGTATTGTGGAACAAGTATAAGATGGGATGGAACAATAGTCAGTTAGTTTTATTTAATATGCATGCTCAATGAGAACATGGGACAAAATCAGATGAAGTAATTTAATTTAATGATATATATATATATATATATATATATATATAGACAACAGAAAAATGCAGGTTTCGAGAGTGTGTGTAATCAGGGTGTGAATGGGGCGGTCTAGATATAAGTTCAAGGTTGAAAATAACGACAATAAGAATGATTGTAAAATAATAACGATGATATGGTGTGAAACTACAAGTAGTTTTGGTGAATGATTGTCAAATAATAATAATAAATATAATAAAGTGGAATGAACAGGATTTTGTAAATACGAGAGCAAGTTAGAAAAGCACTTCTTAAACCTAAGGTAATAAAATCATAAGAAAGGTCATGAAATCATAAAAGTCGAAAATGAACGTTTATCAATGAAACAGAGGAATAGAAGAAGAAGAAGAAAAGAAAAGAAAACTGTGAAAGGAATTTATAGTGTTAATGGGGGATTTGTTAGCTTTATTGTAGGCCAAGGTAAACATAGCAGTTGAACATACTTCTTCTGTATGCAAAGAGTTGGTCTTCTGGTATTAATTGCCACCACTTCAGCTACTGATAGAAGACGTAGTCGAGCTCCTCTAGATAAATTACTAGGAAGGCGGTAAATAACGGAGAACGCCTGGTCAAGTTTTATCTGGTGTCCAGTATCTACCAAGTGGGCTAAGACTGCATTATTTACACATTTGGTTACTCCTTTACTCAACCATACAGGTACATGTTCACGTGCGCGCATGGATAAAGCCTTCTGAGTACGGCCAATGTAACTAGCTCCACATGAGCAGTTGAACTCACAGATGCACATTGATGAGGCCATCTTTGGTTATTTTATTCTTTTACTTGCTGTGTGAGTACTGGTTTAGTTGAGAAGTTGAGTACCAGTTTAGCTGCAGGAAGTGTCATATCTACTGCTCTATTAAGTCGACATTTTAGAATGTCAGCTGCGATTTCCCCTTTGTAACTTAACTTAAGATACAAAGGTTTCTTGTCTACGGTATCCACCTTTACCTTGTCTGTAGGTATTGACATATACTTTTTTAGGAAGCTCTGCGGATATCCATTTTCTTGTAGTATGAGTTTCAGTTTGTGCATTTCTTCCTTAATGCATTCTTCTGAACATATACGTTTTATTCTATAGTCAAGACACTTAACTAAGTTTCTTTTGTACTGAATAGGTGTGAAGCTATGGAAATGGGTGTACTGAATATTCAGTTTACTAAAGTAAATCTGTAAGTATTTATACAAATCGAAAATTTGCCTCATTTTAAATTGTATATCCTTGTAGGCAAAACATTAAAACAAAGAAGGCAGTAGCAGAAATATGCATGTCTAACAACTTTCAGGTAGCACAGGTGTACTTGTCAACATTAAGAATTAATACTTAATGTTTACCGGTCTTGAGATTTTTAAGTGGTGCCTAGTTATCTGCCTTGTTAATATATCGTGCCACCTTCCAAAAATGTCAGACTGTTAATTTCAGTTTCCGATGTGAGTAAAAGAAAGTTAAATGGTGAAGCTGTTGGTTCCCATGACCCTTGCAAAATTGATGATAGTGATATAGAAACCAAGTTTGAATGAAGTTAAGTATCTTGGATTTATTCTTTCTACTGACCTACCTATCCTGGTCTTCACATGTCTTAGCGATTCCTAAAAGAATATTTCGTTTGACTTTTTTAGATTAAGAAGTTAAGGCACTCAGTCGTAACTCAACCCTTCCTTCTCTTACAGCTAGTCAACTCGTGCATCTTAGCTATTCTTCTTTACTGTTCACCCCTGCTTTTTCTTTCCTGGATTGCTTAAAATAGACTATGTCATACTTCGTAGAACTCTGAAGACTGTCAGTCAGTCAGTAGGGCGAGTGGCATCCAATTAGGCTATATCGTTGACATTGTCATTGATAGGCACTTGATGTCATGCAACAAATTTGCTAAAGGAATTTTGTCAGACTGTGAGCATCCACTACAGCATCCGCAGCTCCAACCTTGTGTCTCCTCCTTAGGTAAAACAAGAAGTCTTTTCAGAAGACTTTATGCACGTATGTCTAAGTACAAAATTTCCACTATACCATATTTTCCAGCGCGTATTTGATGTGATAAAAATAGTGTTAGGCATAAACTAACTAACTAACCTTCTTTTCTCTACAAAATAAACCATTTCCTTCACCCTTACAACATCAACCTTTATTGTTGTTATTGTACTTCTTATACTTATAATCCTCTCAATTTTTGGTTTTTATTTGTTTATTTATTTTCTCATAAGTGTGAACATCATTTAAGCTGTGTTATAACTGTTAATTTTGTATTTCCCTTCACCATGCTGCTATATCAACAGAACATTAGACTCAATGCCTCTATGATAACATGCTAAAATTTTCAAACAGAATCGACAATACTGTTTGTCATGTTTCGAATATTTTTGACTTTATATCGCAAACGTGGACAAATTCCCCTGGTTAATTTTGTTTTAATTTTTAATTTTATTTATATTTTGAGTAAATCAGATGCAAGGTGTTGTGACAAATACTGAGAATTCCATTCTGTATTATAAGTAGTGCTGTCTGTTTTGGGAATAAAGTAGATTATTATTATTGTTGCACTAGCAGACTGGCTAACTTCACTTTGTCCACCTTGGAACTCTTGAGAATGCAGACGGAAATAATCAAAGGGTACACTGTGAGTTTGAAAGCGAGATGACTTCATATATAGAGAACCATTGAAAACCAGACAGCACTGGACACTTTTTTCGTCCTCCTATTTTAAGAACTCTTCATTAACCCGAACCAACACAAAACATTCAAGTTACAAGACGAGCTCACCTATCACCCACCATTCATGTTCTCCGATGGAATCCAACGGCCCTGATAAGTGACACTTGAGGAAAGGTAATATTTACCATAAAGAACCGTAAGATGGTATTCTGATGAAATTAGATAGTTGAAGGCGATCGGCGGCAGAGGAAGCCTCACTCGACCTAGGTTTCCTGCTACCTGGCACTCACAATTAAGCAAGGTGTATCTGGAACCATATTGAAAGAATTCATGTCCCTTTTTAAGATTCGAAACCGCGTCACCCAGTGAGTACTGCACAGTCACAGACGTTACCAGTGAGTCAGCCATTCAGACTCGCTACTGATCTCCTGTAGGACTGTAGTGGATAGTTTGACTGGACACACTAGTCAGTGTGTGTGTGTGTGACGTGTCTGGCTAGTCCTTTCTTCGGTGCAGACTGAATTCTATCAGTCAGTCAGTCAGGTTTGCAATGTGGCTACCATTCTAGGTAGCTCGCGAGCCGGAAAAGCTGGCTCAGTGGTGACATCTCTGACTGCAGTGCTCACTGGGTGACGCGGGTGCGAATCTCAGAAGAGACATGAGCTATTCCTTCAGGGTTGCAGATACGCCTTGCTGACTGACTGGTGAGTGCCAACTAGCACGAAACCTAGGTCCAAAGCTTCCTGTCGATCGCCTCAAGCCATCTAATACCATCAAATCAATGTGTGCACCATGATGGCAGGCTACCTAGAATGGTGGCCACATTACAACCTGACTGGCTGATAGAATTCAGTCTGCATCAAAGAAAGGACTAGACACGTCACACTAGTTACTGACTAGTGTCCAATGAAGATGGTATTCTCTTGATAAACCTTGGATAAAACAAAGAGGACCAGATTTGTGATATCAAACATTATCGTTTAACTTCACAGGTTCTTATCAGCTGCAGGTTGATTGAAACTAAACTACGTATATCATTTATTATTATAGTTTCCTTTAATTCCTAGAGGAATATTGGGCTTCAGCCGCTCACGTCTCCATTGCGTTCGGTCCTCTGCTAGAGTCTTCACCTGGCTCCATGTCTGCCCACACGTTTTCATCTCCTCTTCACATGACCTCCTCCAAGTCACCCACCCTCCCACTGACGACCAACTCGCCGCTTCTCCTTCGGGTTCCACTCGAGCAATGACTTGTCTAGTGATGTCACTCACTTGATGGTTTGTTTCCTCAGAGTATGGCAACATTCCAATCCAACAACATTTTTTCCTGCCCGTTTGTTTCACAATCGATTCCTGGTTGGCTGGTTCGCTCATTGCCACAGATCCCTGTTGCTGATCTTTCCTGGCAGGCAATCTGAACTTCAGTAGTATTGAGCGAAGACATCTAGCTGTTGATGAAAGTCTGTAGTTTGTTTGAGATGCTCTTCATGACGCGCTGACCAAGTCTCTGATCCGTATAGTGAGTAGCACTGACTGACTTCACATTGGAGTTGAAAATCCGGATCTTATTTTCATTTTCATGCTGAGAACTGTCTGTTGATCTCCACACAGACTTGAGAGTAATGAAAGCTTGTCTTGCTTTTCCGATCCTCGCTGCTTTGATATCCTCGTCAGTTTTTTCGGCCTGTAGTTGAAATGATGCTTCCCAGGTAGGTAGGTAGGTAGGTAGGTAAAAGAGGTTGTTTCTTTCAGGTTGCTCCCATTTTGCTGGCTGATTGTTGTCTGTTGTTGTTGTTGCTGTTGGTGTTGGCTTTGGCCAGGATTCTTCATCACCTCTGTCTTCTCTATGTTCACCTCACCTGAAGTCCTATCTTCTCTGGATGCTTCTTCTGCCAACTTGTTGCTTTTCACTTGCATATCTTCCAGTTTGTGGGAAATCAGACATATATCATCGGCGAAGTCCAGATCCTCCAAGTTTTTTTTCTGTGAGTCCTTTTTATGCCTGTTTCCTCGTTGCCCAGCCCGCTGTTTGTCACATTATCCAGTCTACTGCAATCAGGAAAATCATTGGCGATAGTAGGCAGCCAGCTTGTCTTACTCCTGTCCTCACTTCGAAGGATTCTGTAAGTTCCCCGTTGTGGATTACTTGGCATGCAGCATTGTCGTACATCTGTTGGATGAGATGTATAATTGTCTGTGGCACCCCGTAGTAGCGAATTAGTTGCCAAAGCACCTCTCGATCGACGCTATCGAAGGCATTTTCAAGGTCGATGAAGTTGAGATAGAGAGGTGACTGCCATTCCAAGCTCTGTTCAGAGATGGTCCGCAGTGTGGCGATCTGATCAATGCATGACTTGTTTCTCCTGAATACACCGGATTATAAGAGGAACTTATAAGAGGAAAAAAATGACTTCAAATTACCTGGTTTATTTGAGTTAATTTTAAAAATACAGTGAGGTTAAGCTTGTAAATACGAGCAAAATTGGGATTAAAAACATAATTTCTTTCTGAATACGTTAAATTCACCTTCAACAACTTGATGGCTACCAATTTGAACGAGTCCTCATGACCTGGATGGAATTTCAGCTGACCTTTAGTTGTCTCGCACTGATTTCCCACTGAGTGGAGTGCAAAGGGTTTCAGTAACACATTTCACTATTTCACACCGCTCTGTGTAGACCTTCATGACTGCTAATAAGCCCTCACTTTCCAGCCCGCCCCCCGTGACACGATCTCATCCATGTTACATTTAGACCTATGTCAAACTCATTGTTTACTATTCGAGCTCCACTCAAAGGCCTAGAGGTCAATGTCAGTTAACGGGCTCCACGGTGTGTGTTTGTTTGTGTGTCTGATCTATCTCCTCCTACATAATACTATTTGAAGGTTGGTTCGCTTCCTTTTGGTGCTTCTTGTTGCCTTATCTTTTCTGCCCGTCTGATCTACAGTGTAAAGTAAAGGCTTTATAGAGTAAAAACACGTCATACTGCGTTTTATTGGACAAAAAAGTTTCAGGGAATTAGTTCCTCTCAAAGGGGAATCTTCACTTTACACGATCACGACGATATCACTATCAGACACATTTAAATATAGAAACAATCAATGAGTTATATATGTCCAAATCAAGTTCATTTTTAACAGTTTGAAAAAATTTGAGCATTGGGTGGTATATGATATTCATTATAATAAAGGTTTTTGTATTTCCCAATGAATGAAAAACAAAACGATATTGTTACTCTTACTGACGTTTCGCTATTTAATGCTGCTGCTAATAGCATTATCAAAGTAGTATTAATAAACCAGAATTTACAAAATCCAATCAGCATATATATCACAAAGAGTGAAGAAGTGGGTGAGAAAATAAACTACTTAGGTCAAGTTAAAAGGAGGACATATTGAAAGTCAAAATAACAATGAAGATGAATGACTAAACCAAATAACAGAGGTAATAGTACATCTGCCTTGGCTGGTATCAAAACAAAGTTTACTAACTTGATCATCGTTCATCAGTATGGGGTCATTTTTCGTTGTCAATTTGGTCAACTGGTAAAGATAACAAACCAAGTGCAGATGACTGTTGGATTTGATCGGTGTGTAAAATTATAAAACAGCGTGTGTTTATATAATAATGATATTGCTTATCACATTCGTGTTGATTTTGTCACTTCATGTGGGGTGTTATAACCAGGTCAGATTCTGTCTCAGTCCATCATTCCTACTCGGTTCAGACAGTTTGGATTCCACTTGATATGAAGTACTTCTGATGATATTAGACGTTCTTTGTGATTTCTGAAATGCTTTTTCTGGATGACGATTTCAATATTGTAAAAGAATCATTTTTGTGCCCTGATTCTATAGCGTAGAGTGTAGACGACCTATTGCTGACTGATGATCTTTCAAGTTTTTCTAGTTCATTAACTGGATTTATCTCTCGGTGGTCGAACAGATGCGGCTCTATGGTGTTCATTTCTTCTGATTTTGATTTCTCGAGATGTTTGTCCGATGTATATCGCATCACATTCCAAGCATTTTATTTTATATTATAGACACAATTAGGTAGGGAATCTTTAGGGATTTGGTCTTTTATATCGACAAGGTTGCTTTGAAGTGTGCCTGTCTGATGTTTTGAAGAAAACTCCACTAATGTCGAGCTGATTGAGTACTCTTCTGATATCTGTCATCTGATGTCTCTGCTCTATATGGAATGACAACTGTTGAGGTCCATGTTTTTTGGGAATGCGTTTTCGGCCATACTTAATGTCAGTGTTGATTTTTTTATTGATGAAGTTCCTTGGGTAGTGGTTTTAGCTTGAGTTAAATCATGCTTAGATAAGAAAGTTTGTTTTAATACTAGTCGAATGTTGAGACAGGGGTTTTGTCAAATACAGCAGTAGAAGGGATAAACGTTTTTTCAGAATGATAAGATCACTTGTGGATGCAGTTCACTTTCTGCAACCCTGTGGATAATGCTATCTCATTTGACACGAAATTGCTATAGGTTTTATTGAAACAAGAAGACTTTGACGAATCCGAATTATGGAAGAAAAAAAGGGTTCGGTCACTAAAACTGGTCATTCTTACATACATAGCCAAGATATGATTATATAAGATTTCGAGTTGTTGATAACTGCAGATAGTACAATATTATTATTATTATTTCCATTAATTCCTAGAGGAACATAGGGCTTCAGCCAAACGTCTCCATTGTGTTCGGTTCTCTGCTAGAGTTTTCCCCTGGCTCCAACCAAGTCTGCCCACATGCTTTCATCTCCTCTTCACATGACCTCCTCCAAGTCACCCACCCTCCCACTGACGACCAACTCGCCGCTTCCCTTTCGGGTTCCACTTGAGCAATGGTTTGTCTAGTGATGTCACTCACTTGATGGTTTGTTTCCTCAGAGTATGACCAATCCATCTCCATTTCTTCCTGCTTATTTGTTGCACAATGGGTTCCTCGTTGGTTTGCTTATTGCCAGAGATCTCTGTTGCTGATCTTTTCTGGCCATCTGATCTTGAGTATTGAGCGAAGACAACTGTCAATGAAGGTCCGTAGTTTGTTTGAGATGCTCTTCATGACGCGCTGGCCAAGTCTCTGATCCGTATAGTGAGTAGCACTGACTGACTTCACATTGGAGTTGAAAATCCGGATCTTATTTTCATTTTCATGCTGAGAACTGTCTGTTGATCTCCACACAGACTTGAGAGTAATGAAAGCTTGTCTTGCTTTTCCGATCCTCGCTGCTTTGATATCCTCGTCAGTTTTTTCGGCCTGTAGTTGAAATGATGCTTCCCAGGTAGGTAGGTAGGTAGGTAGGTTGTTTCTTTCAGGTTGCTCCCATTTTGCTGGCTGATTGTTGTCTGTTGTTGTTGTTGCTGTTGGTGTTGGCTTTGGCCAGGATTCTTCATCACCTCTGTCTTCTCTATGTTCACCTCACCTGAAGTCCTATCTTCTCTGGATGCTTCTTCTGCCAACTTGTTGCTTTTCACTTGCATATCTTCCAGTTTGTGGGAAATCAGACATATATCATCGGCGAAGTCCAGATCCTCCAAGTTTTTTTTCTGTGAGTCCTTTTTATGCCTGTTTCCTCGTTGCCCAGCCCGCTGTTTGTCACATTATCCAGTCTACTGCAATCAGGAAAATCATTGGCGATAGTAGGCAGCCAGCTTGTCTTACTCCTGTCCTCACTTCGAAGGATTCTGTAAGTTCCCCGTTGTGGATTACTTGGCATGCAGCATTGTCGTACATCTGTTGGATGAGATGTATAATTGTCTGTGGCACCCCGTAGTAGCGAATTAGTTGCCAAAGCACCTCTCGATCGACGCTATCGAAGGCATTTTCAAGGTCGATGAAGTTGAGATAGAGAGGTGACTGCCATTCCAAGCTCTGTTCAGAGATGGTCCGCAGTGTGGCGATCTGATCAATGCATGACTTGTTTCTCCTGAATACACCGGATTATAAGAGGAACTTATAAGAGGAAAAAAATGACTTCAAATTACCTGGTTTATTTGAGTTAATTTTAAAAATACAGTGAGGTTAAGCTTGTAAATACGAGCAAAATTGGGATTAAAAACATAATTTCTTTCTGAATACGTTAAATTCACCTTCAACAACTTGATGGCTACCAATTTGAACGAGTCCTCATGACCTGGATGGAATTTCAGCTGACCTTTAGTTGTCTCGCACTGATTTCCCACTGAGTGGAGTGCAAAGGGTTTCAGTAACACATTTCACTATTTCACACCGCTCTGTGTAGACCTTCATGACTGCTAATAAGCCCTCACTTTCCAGCCCGCCCCCCGTGACACGATCTCATCCATGTTACATTTAGACCTATGTCAAACTCATTGTTTACTATTCGAGCTCCACTCAAAGGCCTAGAGGTCAATGTCAGTTAACGGGCTCCACGGTGTGTGTTTGTTTGTGTGTCTGATCTATCTCCTCCTACATAATACTATTTGAAGGTTGGTTCGCTTCCTTTTGGTGCTTCTTGTTGCCTTATCTTTTCTGCCCGTCTGATCTACAGTGTAAAGTAAAGGCTTTATAGAGTAAAAACACGTCATACTGCGTTTTATTGGACAAAAAAGTTTCAGGGAATTAGTTCCTCTCAAAGGGGAATCTTCACTTTACACGATCACGACGATATCACTATCAGACACATTTAAATATAGAAACAATCAATGAGTTATATATGTCCAAATCAAGTTCATTTTTAACAGTTTGAAAAAATTTGAGCATTGGGTGGTATATGATATTCATTATAATAAAGGTTTTTGTATTTCCCAATGAATGAAAAACAAAACGATATTGTTACTCTTACTGACGTTTCGCTATTTAATGCTGCTGCTAATAGCATTATCAAAGTAGTATTAATAAACCAGAATTTACAAAATCCAATCAGCATATATATCACAAAGAGTGAAGAAGTGGGTGAGAAAATAAACTACTTAGGTCAAGTTAAAAGGAGGACATATTGAAAGTCAAAATAACAATGAAGATGAATGACTAAACCAAATAACAGAGGTAATAGTACATCTGCCTTGGCTGGTATCAAAACAAAGTTTACTAACTTGATCATCGTTCATCAGTATGGGGTCATTTTTCGTTGTCAATTTGGTCAACTGGTAAAGATAACAAAACCAAGTGCAGATGACTGTTGGATTTGATCGGTGTGTAAAATTATAAAACAGCGTGTGTTTATATAATAATGATATTGCTTATCACATTCGTGTTGATTTTGTCACTTCATGTGGGGTGTTATAACCAGGTCAGATTCTGTCTCAGTCCATCATTCCTACTCGGTTCAGACAGTTTGGATTCCACTTGATATGAAGTACTTCTGATGATATTAGACGTTCTTTGTGATTTCTGAAATGCTTTTTCTGGATGACGATTTCAATATTGTAAAAGAATCATTTTTGTGCCCTGATTCTATAGCGTAGAGTGTAGACGACCTATTGCTGACTGATGATCTTTCAAGTTTTTCTAGTTCATTAACTGGATTTATCTCTCGGTGGTCGAACAGATGCGGCTCTATGGTGTTCATTTCTTCTCATTTTGATTTCTCGAGATGTTTGTCCGATGTATATCGCATCTCATTCCAAGCATTTTATTTTATATTATAGACACAATTAGGTAGGGAATCTTTAGGGATTTGGTCTTTTATATCGACAAGGTTGCTTTGAAGTGTGCCTGTCTGATGTTTTGAAGAAAACTCCACTAATGTCGAGCTGATTGAGTACTCTTCTGATATCTGTCATCTGATGTCTCTGCTCTATATGGAATGACAACTGTTGAGGTCCATGTTTTTTGGGAATGCGTTTTCGGCCATACTTAATGTCAGTGTTGATTTTTTTATTGATGAAGTTCCTTGGGAAGTGGTTTTAGCTTGAGTTAAATCATGCTTAGATAAGAAAGTTTGTTTTAATACTAGTCGAATGTTGAGACAGGGGTTTTGTCAAATACAGCAGTAGAAGGGATAAACGTTTTTTCAGAATGATAAGATCACTTGTGGATGCAGTTCACTTTCTGCAACCCTGTGGATAATGCTATCTCATTTGACACGAAATTGCTATAGGTTTTATTGAAACAAGAAGACTTTGACGAATCCGAATTATGGAAGAAAAAAAGGGTTCGGTCACTAAAACTGGTCATTCTTACATACATAGCCAAGATATGATTATATAAGATTTCGAGTTGTTGATAACTGCAGATAGTACAATATTATTATTATTATTTCCATTAATTCCTAGAGGAACATAGGGCTTCAGCCAAACGTCTCCATTGTGTTCGGTTCTCTGCTAGAGTTTTCCCCTGGCTCCAACCAAGTCTGCCCACATGCTTTCATCTCCTCTTCACATGACCTCCTCCAAGTCACCCACCCTCCCACTGACGACCAACTCGCCGCTTCCCTTTCGGGTTCCACTTGAGCAATGGTTTGTCTAGTGATGTCACTCACTTGATGGTTTGTTTCCTCAGAGTATGACCAATCCATCTCCATTTCTTCCTGCTTATTTGTTGCACAATGGGTTCCTCGTTGGTTTGCTTATTGCCAGAGATCTCTGTTGCTGATCTTTTCTGGCCATCTGATCTTGAGTATTGAGCGAAGACAACTGTCAATGAAGGTCCGTAGTTTGTTTGAGATGCTCTTCATGACGCGCTGGCCAAGTCTCTGATCCGTATAGTGAGTAGCACTGACTGACTTCACATTGGAGTTGAAAATCCGGATCTTATTTTCATTTTCATGCTGAGAACTGTCTGTTGATCTCCACACAGACTTGAGAGTAATGAAAGCTTGTCTTGCTTTTCCGATCCTCGCTGCTTTGATATCCTCGTCAGTTTTTTCGGCCTGTAGTTGAAATGATGCTTCCCAGGTAGGTAGGTAGGTAGGTAGGTAAAAGAGGTTGTTTCTTTCAGGTTGCTCCCATTTTGCTGGCTGATTGTTGTCTGTTGTTGTTGTTGCTGTTGGTGTTGGCTTTGGCCAGGATTCTTCATCACCTCTGTCTTCTCTATGTTCACCTCACCTGAAGTCCTATCTTCTCTGGATGCTTCTTCTGCCAACTTGTTGCTTTTCACTTGCATATCTTCCAGTTTGTGGGAAATCAGACATATATCATCGGCGAAGTCCAGATCCTCCAAGTTTTTTTTCTGTGAGTCCTTTTTATGCCTGTTTCCTCGTTGCCCAGCCCGCTGTTTGTCACATTATCCAGTCTACTGCAATCAGGAAAATCATTGGCGATAGTAGGCAGCCAGCTTGTCTTACTCCTGTCCTCACTTCGAAGGATTCTGTAAGTTCCCCGTTGTGGATTACTTGGCATGCAGCATTGTCGTACATCTGTTGGATGAGATGTATAATTGTCTGTGGCACCCCGTAGTAGCGAATTAGTTGCCAAAGCACCTCTCGATCGACGCTATCGAAGGCATTTTCAAGGTCGATGAAGTTGAGATAGAGAGGTGACTGCCATTCCAAGCTCTGTTCAGAGATGGTCCGCAGTGTGGCGATCTGATCAATGCATGACTTGTTTCTCCTGAATACACCGGATTATAAGAGGAACTTATAAGAGGAAAAAAATGACTTCAAATTACCTGGTTTATTTGAGTTAATTTTAAAAATACAGTGAGGTTAAGCTTGTAAATACGAGCAAAATTGGGATTAAAAACATAATTTCTTTCTGAATACGTTAAATTCACCTTCAACAACTTGATGGCTACCAATTTGAACGAGTCCTCATGACCTGGATGGAATTTCAGCTGACCTTTAATTGTCTCGCACTGATTTCGTACTGAGTGGAGAGCATAGGGTTTCAGTAACACATTTCACTATTTCACACCGCTCTGTGTAGACCTTCATGACTGCTAATAAGCCCTCACTTTCCAGCCCGCCCCCCGTGACACGATCTCATCCATGTTACATTTAGACCTATGTCAAACTCATTGTTTACTATTCGAGTTCCACTCAAGGGCCTATAGGTCGATGTCAGTTAACGGGCATGTGTGTCTAATCCACCTCCTTCTACGTAATATTGATTGGGGGTTGGTTTGCTTTCTATTGGTGCATCTGGCTGCCCTATCTTTTCTGCCCATCTCATTTTCAATGTAAAGCGAGGGCACTTCATTTAGTAAAAACACGTCATACTGCGTTTTATTGGACTAAAGTTTTTCAGGGTATTAATTCCTCTCTAAGTAGATTCTTCACTTTACACAATCACGACGATATCATCATCCAACATATTTAAATATAGACACAAGCAATGAGTTATATATGTCCAAACCAAGTTCAATTTTAACAGTTTGAAAACATTTGGGCATTGGGTGGTATATGATATTCATGAAATCATAAAGGTTTCTGTATTTCCCAGTGACTGAATGAAAAACAAAACGATATTGTTACTCTTACTGACGTTTCGCTATTTAATGCTACTGCTAATGGCTTTATCAAAGCAGTATTATTAAACCAGAAGAATTTACAAAATCCACTCAGCATATTTATAACGAGGAGTTAAGAGGTGGGTAAGAAAATAGACTTGACTTAGGTCAAGTTAAAAGGAGGACATATTGAGGGTTAAAATAACAATGAAGATCAATCACTAAACCAAATAACCAAGGTAATAGTGCATCTACCCTGACTGGTATCAAAACAAAGTTTACTAACTTGATCAGTGTAGGGGCGCTTTTCGTTGTCAAATTGGTCAACTGGTAAAGGTAACAAAACTAGGTGTGTAGATTGTTGGATTTGATCAGTGTGTAAAGTTATAAAACAGCGTGTGTTTATATAATAATGACATCGCTTATCACATTCGTGTTGATTTTGTAACTTCATGGGGGAGGGATTGGGGGGCGATGTTGTAACCAGGTCAGATTCTGTCTTAGTTCATCATTCCTACTCGGTTCAGAAAATTTGGATTCCACTTGATGATATGAAGTGCTTCTGATGATATGAGACGTTTTTTGTGATTTCTGAAATGCTTTTCTCGATGACGATTTCAATATTGTCAGAATCAATTTTGTGACCTGATTCTATAGCGTGTAGACGACCTATAGCTGATGATTTTTCAAGTTTTTCTAGTTCATTAACTGGATTTATTCCTCGGTGGTCGAACAGAGACGGGTCTATGGTGTTCATTTCTTCTGATTTTGATTTCTCTCTAGTGATGCTTGTCCGATGTATATCGCATCACATTCCAAGCAAGCATTTTATTTTATAGACACAATTAGTAGATAGAGAGTCTTTAGGGATTTGGCCTTTTATATGGAAAAGGTTGTTTCGCAGTGTACCTCTCTGATGTTTTGAAGAAAACTCCAGTGTCGAGCTGATTGCGTACTCTTCTGATGATATCGTATGCCGTCTCTGTTCTATACGGAATGACAACTGCTGAGGTTCATATTTCTGGAACGTGTTTTCGACCCTACTCAATGTCAGTGTTGATTTTATTGATAAATTTCCTTGGGTAGGGGTTTTACTTGAGTTAAATCATACTTCGATAAGAAAGTTTGTTTTAATACTAGTCGAATGCTGAGACAGGGGTTCTGTCAAATACAACAGTAGAAGGGATAAACGTTCTCAGAATGATAAGATCACTTTCTGCAACCTTATGGATGATGCTACCTCATTTGACGCGAAATTTCTATAGGTTTTAATGAAACAAGGACACTTTGACGAATCCCATAATGACGAATCCTAATTATGGAAGAAAAAAACGGTTCGGTCACTAAAACTGGTCATTCTTACATACATAACCAAGATATGATTATATAAGATTTCGAGTTATTGATAACTGCAGATCGTACAATATTATTATTATTAATTCCTTTAAATCCTAGAGGAACATAAGGCTTCAGCCAAACGTCTCCATTGCGTTCGGTTCTCTGCTAAAGTTTTCACCTGGCTCCAACCAAGTCTGCCCACATGCTTTCATCTCCTCTTCACATGACCTCCTCCATGTAACACTCACTCTTGGACGACCGACTCGCCTGCTTCCCTTTCGGGTTCCACTCGAGCAATAGCTTGTCTAGTGATTCCACTTGATCGTTTGATTCCTCAAAGTATGGCCATAATCCAATCCACCTCCATCTCTTCCTGGGTATTTGTTGCACAATCAGTTCCTGCTGTGTTGGTTCACTCACTGACAGAGATCTATGTTGCTGATCTTTTCTGGCCATATGATCTTGAGGATTGAGCCATGACAGCTGTTGATGAAGGTCTGTAGTTTGTTTGAGGTGCCCTTCATGACGCGCTGGCCAAGTCTCTGATCCGTATAGTAGCAGTGTATTCACAAGGAGCCTCCAACTCTGTGAAAAACCTTATAGAAAAATGGTACCACAATGCTTACTGAAGTCATTCCGTGATCAGTCTCTGCATCAATGGATCAAATCCCTGCAGACCGACTATTGAAAATTTGTCTTTTATTCACTAGTAACTTAACACAGGATTAAATTAGTCGAAAATTCTAAGGGAAAGTCATGACAAGCACTTTCCAGCAAATTCGGTGTGAGGACAAACACTGGTTGATAACACTGGCTGACGGTGACGATATATATATATATATTTGGCAATTTCTTAAATGTTAGATAACTCAGATACTAACACAGCGTCTTAGAAATGCGGTAAAGTGAAGAGCATTCAGTGCTGCTGCCAAATTACGCTGTGTCTTCAAAACCACCCACTCCTCTCTTGCGTTCGTTCGGGAGTAAAAGACAAACTGCCTAATTTCGCCTCTTTCATGTGTATCTACTAATTGAACTGCTCCTGTGGAGTGAGCCAGTTACTTGCATACGCCGTACAATTAGGCGTGTTTCTCGTCGAATTTCCGAACATCACCCTGCACAGTGGTTGGTTGGTTAAGCAAAGGACAAACAAAATCCATCTATTCGCAGCACTATTCTATCTCACTCATCTTGTGGATACACAACACAAGACTGATTGATGTTAACCAGGCGGCTTTCAGGGTCATTTACCGCATACCAACGAATCTCAATTTCGCCGTAACAGTTCGACTACTAAATATTGCTGAGGTTGGCTGGCTGGCCGTTGGGATCCAGATTAACAAGCCTAATTTGTGCATCCAAAAGAAGTTGGTTGGTTCAGACATTATCCTTACTCGCTTGGCCATCTAGGTTTGAATGATCCTGAATTTTTGTGGAATTTTCCTAATTTTAGTTGATATTCTATTTGCTACTATATCTTTGTTATTATTATGATTATTATTTATTGTAATTTAAGCATCTTTAATGAACTGTGGTGATTCCATTGTGATCTTACTTTACAAATCGATATTATTTAAAAAGCACACACTAATATTGTTATTGACTACTAATCTAGAATATTCTATGTATATAAACATGCATATATAGATATAATTGTAGAGCCAGAAGAGGAGGAATTTATCGAAAAGGGGGATATTCTTTACTGGCTCAATTATTTTATGTTTTATAGATGTCTGAATGAATATTTTTGCTACATTAAGAGTTAGAATTGACGAGCAACTGGATTCCGTCCGTCTCAGTGGCTAAACAGTATACGATCCCACCTTGTAACCTGAAGGTCCTGGATTCACTTCCTGATGAAGAGTCCCGAAGCTAGGACGAAGAAACAGCTGTCCTTGGTTTTCACTGGTTATTATCTGAAGGAATTCACTTCTTCGTCAATCTTCGTATGCGAATTCACACTTTGAAGATGCAGTTGCGGATATTTTCTCTTCAAGCGTAAACTGGTGTGCAATTAATTTCAACTTAACTGATCAAAAGAACACCAATCAGATAAATGTTAACATCCAGGTAGAGTACTTGACAGCTAGCTGTTTCGTCCTTGTTTCAAACCTACTCCTCAGCAGTACATCACATTCATGGCACCATCAAGGTTCGATTCCTAGACCTTCATGTTAGCCAGTTAACCAGTAAGAAGACGCAGGGATGGAATTCTAATGGCGAATAAATTCTAACCTCTACAGATTTACGATATATATAGATAGCATCTGCGCCAGTCGGTGTCATCAGCAATTATTTGTCCACACAACCAACTTGGCACACCTCACTGGTCACAACTTTTCACTAAAAAATTCAAGTAACATCTCCCTGTAGTCAGTCAGTCAGTCACTGGGGTGATCATGAGGATTATTTTCAAGTAATAATAATAGTAATTCATTATTATTATTTGTGTCAAACTTTTGCCCGATAGGTACCTAGTTGTTTGGTAGAGTGTTGCGAGGTCTCCTTTGCCTGCACTGCAGCTTGTTCTGCTTCACTTGCCATGGCTTCATAATATTTTCTTTTGTCTTCCCTGGCACTCTTCTTTACTCTTTTGTTCAGTGTCTTGTAGCTTGCATTCAAATCCTGTTTTTGTTGCTCGTCAGTGCACTGGAGAATATTTGTTTCACCATCCCTCTCTCTTCTATTAGTCTACAAGTGTCCGTAGTGAGCCATGGTTTGTCCTGTCTCTTCTTTCTGCCTAGAACTTCCATGCAGGTTTGACTCCACACTGTTTTCAAGTTGTTCCAGTGCTTTTCAACGCTGACCTTTTCTCTAGTGTTGATTTGTGTCTCGGCTTTGTCGTTTATGCTTGCAGTGAAGATGTCCTTTGTGTCCTGGTCCTTCAGTTCTTGAGTGTTGAACTTGACTTGTGGTCTATCTGCAGCTCCTGATTCTCTGAAAGCTTTTAATTTGATTTGGATTGTCCCTTGTACGAGATAGTGGTCTGAGCCAACGTCTGCTCCTCTTCTTACTTTCGTGTCCAGTAGGCTGTGCCTCCACTTCCTTGAGATTGAGATGAAGTCAATTTGGTTTTTAATAGTAATTTGCTTTATTCCAAAACAGTACTTGTGATACACAATGGAATTCTCAGCATTTCACTACAGTATTGCATCCAGTTTGTGTACATTAACAATAAAATAAAATTCTACATAGATTATGGGTAGTCTCAGTTAATCTTGACAACAACATATCGGTAGCATATCGGTAGAAAAGCCAAAAGTGAACAGAATATTTGAAGGTGTTAGAAAATTAGATACTGGCAGATTTACTGGCGTAAGCGGTAACAATAAGGTCGAGGTATACAGAGTGTGTGAAAGAACGAAGAAGAATGTAGAAGAATGTAGAATTTATAAGGAAGAAAGAAACGAAACAGCACATAACAAAAAAGAGAGAGTGAGAAAAGGAAAAGAAAGAACGAAAACGTTGTACCTATAAATGATATGAGTTGGAAAGACGAGATCCAATTGTTCTACTGACTATTTAATAAGTTATAGGTGTCACGCCTGATGCTTTCTTTATCGCACAGAACACGAGCCAAGTAGGGTATGGTTGAGTTTTGTACTTGCTAGTGCGAGCATATAGTTTTCTATATAGGCTTCTGGTTCTGTCTGATGAGATACAAGGGGAGAGAGTTGTGAATGAAGTAGGTGGTGGTGTGAGTTAGATAGAATGGATTTAGCCCTCATTTTTCACATGAATCCAAGTGCCTGCCTGTCGACCAGAATATTAACAAGCTAGTTAAGTTGCACGTTGCTCACCCTGCTGACAACCTTTAACATCCTAGGTAATAAGATATAATCCTTCTTCATTAGCTCTGGAAAAACTAAGAGGGAGCAATAAAGAATAATAAGCAGGATGCAAGAGTTAACGAATCGTAAGAGTAAGGGTCGGGTTGGGTTGGTTTATTCCAGAATGTCTTAACTTCTTGATGTAGAAAGTAAGACGGAATATTTTCTTAGAAATCATCAAGATATGAGACGAACAGGAGAGATCAACAGATGGAATGACGCCAAGATATTGAATTTCCGACTTGGTTTCTATTTCAGTGCCATGTATGTGGAACACCTCGATAGGGCTCACCAGTTTAATTATTATAATTGTTTCCTTTAATTCCTAGGGGAACATAGGGCTTCATCCGTGCGTCTCCATTGCGTTCGGTTCTCTGCTAGAGTTTTCACCTGGCTCCAAGTCTGCCCACACGTTTTCATCTCCTCTTCACATAACCGCCTCCAAGTCATCCTTAGACGACCAAATCGCCGCTTCCCTTGCAGGTTCCACTCGAGCGATTGCTTGTCTAGTGATGTCACTTGATAATTTGTTTCCTCAAAATATGGCCAATCCATCCCAATTTTTTCCTGCCTATTTGCTTTACAGTCGGTTCCTGGTTAGTTTGCTCATTGCTAGAGATCTCTATTGCTGATCTTTTCTGGCCAGCCATCTGATCTTGAGTATTGAGCGGAGACAACTGTTAATGAAGGTCTGTAGTTTGTTTGAGATGCTCTTTATGACGCACTTGCCAAGTCTCTGATCCGTATAGCAAGTATCACTGATTGGATCTTATTTTTCATGCTGAGTGCCGTTGACCTCCACATAGACTTGAGAGTAATGAAGGCTTGTCTTGCTTTTCCGATTCTTGCTTTGATATCCTCGTCAGTTTCGCCTGTAGTTGAAACGATTCTTCCCAGTTGGGTGAAAGAGGTTGTTTCTTTCAGGTTGCTTTCATTCATGCTGACTGATTGTTGTCTGTTGTTGTTGTTCTTGTCCAGGAATCTTCATCACCTCTGTTTTCTCTATGTTCACCTGAAGGAAGTCCAATTTTCTCTGGATGCTTCTTCTGCCAACTTGTTGCTTTTCACTTGCATATCTTCCAGTTTGTGGGAAATCAGACATATATCATCGGCGATGTCCAGATCCTCCAAGTTTGTTGTGTGAGTCCATTTTATGCCTGTTTCCTCATTGCTCGTTGTTTGTTGCATTATCCATTCTACTGCAATCAAGGAGGTCATTGGCGACAATAGGCAGCCTTGTCTTACTCCCATCTTCATATCTTCGAAGGATTCCGTAAGTTTCCCGTTGAAGATTACTTGGCATGCAGCATTGTCGTTCAGCTGTTGGATGAGATGTATAATTGTCGGTGGCACCCCGTAGTAGCGTAGTAGTTGCCAAATCGCCAGTTTATTTAGGTCAGATTTATACCTAAAGGTGAAATTGACTGTTTGACATTTGGAGGGATTTAAGGTAAGACCGTTTTCCTTGGACCACTGACTGATTTCTGATAAAAAGCCATTTAGTTTAGAGCAGTCACTCTGCCACTTGACAAGCAAAGATACAGACAGATCGTCAGCGTATTTGACAAAATTAATGTCATTTGAAGATGGTGAGTCCTGTGGAAACAAAGAAAAGAGAAGTGGGGAGAGTACAGCATCTTAAGGGACACCAGCTTCAGTGAGCACAGCAGAGGAGGATTTACCTTTGTATACTGTGTACTGCACTGGTTTTGTATTGGTTGGTTTTCAGGGATTCCCCTAATTGCAGATTTGAATACGCGGTCAGATATGAGTTTCGCAATAGGATTTAAGATGCACCATTAAAAAATGAATGTCAAAAGTCATGAAATGTAGGTGAAGTTCACTGTTGACTGACGCTTTTCAAAATTTTAGCCCAGATCACAGTTGGCAGGAGTGTCATGATTTTTTTTGGCTTGAAGCTTACAAAACACGTAAACATATATATACATGTGTATATATTTGTTTGTTTTATATACACTTTGACAGAAAATAAACAACTCTAGTGGTGACTAGTAAGCATTCTCCCGTGTTCATGAAAATTTATGTTTATGGTTATTTCTGTGTAAACAATTCACTAACTCCTGTTTGAACTCGTAAAAACAGATAACTAACCCTCACAAACCAAACTATAGAAAAAATTAATCTGATGCTCACCCGCTAGTGACGACTAGCTACAGGATGGAGTTACCTGGAGATAGTCAGTTCTAGTGAGAAGTTTTGACCAGTGAGGTGGTGGTCCATCCAAATGTCAAGTGTGAGGATGGATGTCTCACCTACGACATTGGTTGGTGCCAGTCACGCATCAAGCATTTGTAGAAATTAGAATTCATAGGTTGGCTGGCCATTGAATCGGGTCTCAGTGAGTGGCTGAATGGTGAACGTGCCAGCTAGCTTGCTTTGTAACCGGAAGGCCCTAGGTTCGAACCGCCTGTGGTGGGTGCGTACTGCCGATGATTCTCAAACTAGGTTGATGAAACAGCTGGCTGTCCAGTACTCCCTGTGGCTGGTTTTCAATGCTTCTCTAACTGATATCAATCCCTGCGTGGTCAAACTCGTAAAAACAAATCTAACCCTTACAAACCAAACTATAGAACAGTTTCGCAGTTTCAAAGTGTATTTCTTTGTATAATAAATAGTAGATGTCATTGATGTTATTTGCGATTCGACATTGTATCAGCAAGAAAGGAAGAAAGTGAAGAAATAAATAAGTGAGTGAGTGAGTAGGTAAGTAAGTTAGTAAGTGAGTAAGTAGGCAAGTAATACTATTCTTAGCGTTGCTGCAAAGAATGTTCTTCTCAGAGATGATGTTATCTTTCTCTGATTTTGATGACTTAATTTTCTCTAAAACAATTAGTCACTTTGATAAATTTGAATAAGGCATTAAGAAGACAAATTTCGCGAGCTGATATCGTCATTTCGTAGTTTCTTTACAACCACTTTAGACAACTAACATGGTTAACAAAAATAAAATAAAGTTCATGACAATTACTCAGTTATATAAAAAACAAAAGTACATACTATGCTAATGACCAATCATCACATTTAAATAGGTCAAGTAGTCATTCCATGGTAGGCGAAGACTGAAGTCTATTGTTTTGACTGTACACACAGTTTAGGGATGTATGTGATTAATCCCCGAAGAGTGCTTCCGTTACTTTCAATAACTATCCTTGAAAAAGAGTTATGTGATGAAATAATTGTGAAAAAGTCATTATTATTGATTGATTTTGTGACCTGACATTAATAAGTATTTTGCAATGGATGATGAAGGTGGATTTCTATTTAGATTAATGAATGCATTGGGATTTTCTATATGATTTAGTAACCATTTTGGAACATGTTCTTTTTGACCGCGACATTGGAACATTCTATTGGTTCTACCTATATAGGTGTCAGCGCAGCTGCAGGTGAACTTGTAGATACAGTTTGAAGTAGAGTCCACAGAATTTCGTCCTTTAAACGTAGGTACAGGGATCGAAGATTTTCGGCAAGTGAGAAAAAGAGATTCGGCAGAATTCTGTAGAATGTACGTTTGGTGGCTGACCGAAGTCGTTGAGCTAGCTGTCAAATGCATAATCTGGTCGCCCTTGGAAGGTAGGTTAATAAAGATAGATAGCTTTCTTTGGTACAGTAGCTGTCTTTTCGAGATGTGGTCTTTTGTGTTTTTATTTAACTGAGTAATTGTCATGAACTTTATTTTATTATTGTTAACCATGTTAGTTGTGAGGCAGTTGTAAAGAAACTACGAAATGACGATATCATCTCACGGCGAAATTTGTCTTCTTAATTTTCTTTGATTGTCTGGTCTTTAGTTGCTTATAGTTCTTGTATATTCATTTGGAACTCTTACGTAATTTCACATCTTCTGCTTTGTCCCTATGTGCATTCTGAGTAAAACTCAATCATCAAGCTATTCATATTATTATTATTACACAACTTTTTTTTAACAACTGATTGTGACAACTCATCACCTTTGTTACTACCCTAATTTCATTAACACCCAATTTTCTTGACTGATTTTTTATTACCTAACTGCAATTACCAATCTTCACCTGTTTAGTTAAAATATCCATAACCAATTGTCTATTTTTGTTTGACAAACTTAATGTTTACATACATACAAAATAACACATGTACATTTATTTGCGATTGTACAGCTAAGAAAATGAATTCGGCGCCGAAAAGAGACTCTTCGCTGAACACTACGTGTTTTGTTTTCATTAATGCCTGAATAGGGGGATTATCCATGAACTAGATATATATATAGGGGCGAAAATGACGATTTTTACTTGCTGTTTCCCTTGGCCTTAACATACATACAACAAAATGTATGCACTCTTCCTCACTGAAAGTATTCTGACAACCCAAGGCTGCCCCCCCCCCGAATGTATTCCTTTCATCAGTTGACAGTCTGGAACTTTCTTATGATTGAGGCAGGTGAAGGGCTAGGTGGCCGTCAGTCAACTGGTGTATTGATAAATGGGTCGTTGTGCATCATTCATTGACCTGGCAGCCTTGTCATTAACGATGGTAACTGCAGGGAAGTGAAAACTTAGTTGGCAGTTGAGTCTTATAAGTCTGTTGATACAACAGAAGACTGGTATTGCGGAAGCTGGTGATCCGAACCCTGCTAGGAACAAGATATTTTTAAAATTTCCACAATATAACCTGTGGTAACCATATAACAAAGAAAGCGCTTTCATGCAGCAACATTAACAACAGGCAACAATTGGCCAGCATAAATGGAATGAACCTGAAAGAAACAACCGCTTTTACCTACCTGAGAAGCATCTTTTCAGCCACGGGCGGAACTGACGGGGATATCAAAACAAGAATCGGAAAAGCAAAACAAGCTTTCACTACTCTCAAGTCTGTGTGGAAGTCAACAGCTCTCAGCATGAAAAATAAGATCCGTGTTTTCAACTCCAATGTGAAGTCAGTCAGTGCTACTATACGGATCAGAGACTTCACTGCGCGTCATAGAGAGCATTTCAAACAAGCTACAGACCTTCATTAACAGTTGTCTTCTCTCAACACTGCTCAGGATCAGATAGCCAGAAAAGATCAGCTAAAGTGAGGGACCTCTGGCAATGAGCGAACCAACCAGGAACCAATTGCGAAGCAAATAGGCAGGAAGAAATGGAGATGGATTGGCCATACTCTGAGAAAACAAACCATCAAGTGACATAACTAGGAAGGCATTGCTCGAGTGGAACTCGAAAAGGAAGCGGCGAGTTGGTCTTCAGTGTGTGGGTGGGTGACTTGGAGGTCATGTGAAGAGGAGATGAAAACGTGTGGGCAGACTTGGAGCCAGGTGAAGACTCTAGCAGAGAACCGAACGCAATGGAGACGTGTGACTGAAGCCCTATGTTCCGCTAGGAATTAAAGGAAACAATAATAATAATTATTATAATAATGTTGTTCCACAACCTCAGTTCAAACGCCATTGGAGGAGGATTTAAAGAGGGGGGCGAGATTTTCAAATTCAAAGATACAACACAACAGCCTGCTCACTGTCTGTCCTTTCAGTTACTGTTGTGATATAAGAACAAGAAGGGTTTTGAATAAGCAGTCGTTCTCTTTAATAATTCCATTGTAGGAAAATATGCGAACAGAAGAAGGGAGTAAGCTGTCTTTGGAAACTAATGGGCATCTGAGACTTAGAAGCCAAGCCGTGGATATATATCTATGAACAGTGGAATCCGGTATCAGTGAGTAAGTGAGTAAGTGTGTATGGAAGGAAGTTCGTAAGTAGGCAAATAAATAAGTGGAAGGAACTTCAGTGTAGTAATGTCTAGACAGCTGTGTATTTCTGTAGCCTGTTTGGTTGTGTCATTACATGGAAGATTTCATCATGAGCTGACGTCAGTTAGAGAACCACTGAAAAACCAACCTGGGAGTACATGACAGCTGTTTTGTCCTAGTTTGTCACTCTTCGTCAGTACGCACTCACCGCCAGGGTTCGAACCCAGGACCTTCTGGTTACAAGGAGCAATAAATAGAAGCTTCCCGGCAGCAAAACTCATAACAGTATACAACACCACTCCTTCTACAATCCACTCAAAACTGGATAAATACCCTGTTGATGTCACCTCCAACTGCGTTTATGAATTTACGTGCACTTGCGGGAGCAAGTACATTGGAAGGACAGAAAGAAGGGCTTCTATCCGGTTTTCTAAACATATTCCAAGAAACCTGTGCCTGAAAGGAAGCAAATATTCTCAGAGTGCAATTACCAGACATATTGTTGATACCGGACATCTCGTAGAGATTTCTAAGTGCTTCAAAAATATTAAATAGACAAAGGAAAGCAAATTTACTACGAAGCGATTTGCCGAAGCGATCGCAATCAAACGATTTAAACCAGACTTATGCATACAGAAAGAGAGTGTGATTAACCTCTCACTCCCTTGGTAAGTGAATTTTGATTTTGATTACATTAATTAATAATTAGTCATCTAATTCAGTGAGCGATCTCAACTCACTGAACAAATCTTAATCTCATAAACTGTAACCGCCTTTGTTTTTTGGAGTTGCTATGTGAACCTGCAAGCTAACACTGTTTCTATTGATCAATTTTTCTGTTTTCTGACTTACCCGTCCCCCCTCTTTTCAACTTTGAAAGCGTATAAATTGATGATGATAACTTAAACTAAAAATTGTAATGCTTTCATTCTTTTTTGGATGCATCAATTTTATCTCTTCTCTACTACTACTCAAACATTAAAGTATGTTATTATCATTTATATAACCATTGTAATTTCAGATAGTCTGCAGCTGATGAGAACCTGTGAAATAGAATGATATCATTTTATACTGCAAATTTCGTCTTCCTTTCATTATCGAAAAATGTTTGACCCCGAGAAGATAAATTGTTTAGAAAAAAGGTCACCACTACATTGCACTGGATGCATGCATTAGCACACAACCACACAGCGGCATGTTGGGAGAGTGTTAAAATTCTAGAAAGTAATCTAGGTAGGTGGAGAGCGGGAGAGGTTGATTACTGAATCCTGCCTGGTTCATCGAGTCTACATCGAACACAACACATGCAATAGGAATGATTCATCACTCATACTCGAAATATGGAAAATATTACTACGAATGAAATCAAGTGAAAAACAATGGAACTATATAAATGAATTTAGGAAGTCGTGTGACTACCTTGATATGATTATGAGTGGCAATAATAAATTGTGCTCGAAACTTGGTCATCAGTAAACATTACTGTATAACAACACTATGAGACTTTATCAAAACAAAATTTACCCATGATGGAATTACACTCTACCACATTGCACAAGTTTTATTCTCATATATCAAGGTATGGGTTGTAGGTTTAGAAGCTAGTTGACTTCTACACCTGTTTAAAATATTTAAAGGATGTCCCCGTTTTCAACAAGGATATCCATCAATATTGCATTTTCATTCTCTATAACATCAGCCGTGCAACTACGTTGAATCCTCTTAATAAATAGACATTTCACCAAGCATCTCTTATACTGTAATGTACAGAAACTGTGAAAATTAAGGTATTGCCCTGTCGGTAGAACCTATAACGCCGCCCAGCTTGTAATTGGTCACGGGTTCCCACTAGAATCCCAGGTTAACTGCCTACCTGAATAAGGTCAGTCGCTAGTGAGCATCAGATTAGTTTTCAAGTATTGGGTTAGTAAGGATTTTTGTGTGGAAAATGGACCTAGAGACAACAGCGGACTTGTTGACGCCACTACTGGAGAAGGTGTGGAAAGAAGGCAAAGTACCCGAGGATTGGAAGAAAGGAGACTTAAGTCAATGCAAGAACTGGCGCGGAATTATGCTCCTGTCCATCCCAAGCAAAATGATAAGCCGCATCATTCTGGAGAGAATCAGTCGTGCCAACCCGGATGAAAAGCTTCGACCGGAACAGGCTGGATTCAGGAGAAACAAGTCATGCATTGATCAGATCGTCACATTACGGATCATCATTGAACAAAGCCTGGAATGGCAGTCACCTATTTATCTCAACTTCATCGACTTTGAAAAGGCCTTCGATAGCGCAGCGTCGATCGAGAGGTGATTTGGAAACTACTTCGCTAAAACGGGGTGCCACCGACAATTATACATCTCATCCAACAGCTATACGACAATGCTGCATGCCAAGTAATCCACAACGGGAAACTTACGGAATCCTTCGAAGTGAGGACAGGAGTAAGACATGCTGGCTGGCTGCCTACTATCGCCAATGATTTTCTTGATTGCGGTAGATTGGATAACGCGACAAACAGCGGGCAATGAGGAAAGAGGCATAAAATGGACTCACACAAAAACAACTTGGAGGATCTGGACTTCGCCAATGTGATATATATGTCTGATTTCTCAGAAACTGGAAGATATGCAAGCAAAAAGCAACAAGCTGTCAGAAGAAGCATCCACAGAAGATAGGAATTCAGGTGAGGTGATCATAGAGAAAACAGAGGTGATGAAGATCCCTGGCCAACATCAACAGCAACAGCAACAACAGACAACAATCAGCCGGCATAAATGGGAGGAACCTGAAAGAAACAACCTCTTTCACCTAACTGGGAAGCATCGTTTCAACTACAGAAGGACACTACTGACGAGGATATCAAAGCAAGAATGGGAAAAGCGAGAAAAGCTTTCACTACTCTCAAGTTTGTGTGGAGGCCAACAACACTCAGCATCAAAAATAAGATCCGGATTTTCAACTCCAATGTGAAGTCAGTCAGTGCTACTTACTATACGGATCAGAGACTTGGCCAGCGCGTCAAAGAGAGCATCTCAAACAAATTACAGACCTTCATTAACAGTTGTCTTCGCTCACTACCACTCAAGATCAGATGGCCGACCAGAAAAGATCAGCAACAGAGATATCAGGAAGCGAACCAACCAGGAACCGATTATGAAACAAATAGGAAGGGAGAAATGGAGATGGATTGGCTATACTCTGAGGAAAGCGTCAAGTGACATCACTATACAAGCCATCGCTCGAGTGGAACCCTCAAGGGAGGCGGCGAGTTGGTCGTCAGTGCAAGGGTAACTTGGAGAAAGTCATGTGAAGAGATGAAAACGTGTAGGCAGACTTGGAGCCAGCTAAAGACTCTAGAAGAGAACCGAACGAAATGGAGACGCACGGCTGGTACACCATGTTCCTCTAGGAATTAAAGGATACAATAATAATAATAATAAGGATTTTTGTGTGATTACATGAAGGATTTCATATCATGAGCTGACATCAGTTAGAGAACTACTGGAAAACCAACAAGGCAATACTGGACAGCCAGTTGTTTCGTCCTAGGTTGGGACTCTTCACCAGTTGTTTGTCTCAGTTCACTTTTTCAATTTTTCTCTGTACTTTCCACAGACTTTGATAATCCCTTTGTTTGCAGTGATAATATATATCACTTGTAATATAAAGCTGTTCTAAATTTTGTTTAAATAAAACAAAATAACATTCTGTACGCCAATTGTACTTTATTATTATTCATACATGTTTATTCATCCTTCATCTGGTGAATAGTGGTGCATTAACTCACTCACATACACACACACTCAGTGCATTGAAGTTGTCGTTGTTAATGAACGAACATGTCGTATTCTTTTTAAGTAAACAAAATTACTTATTTCTGTTGTGACCATTACACATCTATCTACTCAATAAGCGTTTGGATAAGAAAGACATCATAGGGAATTTGCATGCACTGGGTGCCACACTGTCTTCAGTCCTGAGAAATAATAGAGATGAATTTCTTAATTTTAGAGGAGAAATTTCCCCACTCCCGCCCTCCATCGCCGCTGTTCTTCTTTGCATTCTCACTTGACTGGATCTTGCAGCAAAACAGTGAGGAAGCGAGAAGATTATGCAAGACTGTAGAAGGTTTTGATGATATTGCACAGGCAATTTATGTCTCCAGTGTGACACAGACTGGAAGATACACACAGGCGAGAACCAACAAGTTGTCAGAAGAGGCAGTGAAGGGAGAAAACTTCAAGTGGACATGGAGACGACAGAGGTGATGAAGATATCTGTTCAATAACAACAACAACAGTCAGTCACTATTCAACGGGAGAAATTTGAAGGAGGTTACCTCTTCTACTTATCTAGGGAGCATCTTTTCAACTACAGGCGGCGTGGGTGTGGTGACGTGGTCGCTAAAGGCAAAGGATGTCGACAATAATGTCAAGTCATTTCTTCTTCTCTATGGTTCAGAGACTTGGCGTGTCCTAAAAAGCACTTAGAATAGCCTCCAAACTGTTCTTAACAGCTTCCATCACTAGCTCAACAGTGAAGATTAGATGACCAGTCAGAAAAGCTTAGCAACAGCACAACGAACCAATTAAGAACCGTTCGCCTAACATGCCAAGAGGTGGGAATGAATCGAAGACACTCTGAGGACACTGTTGATTGACATAGCACTTCAGGCAGGCCTGACAGGAACCCGACTCGGAAATGACGAGTTGGGCGTCATAGGATGATATGGAAGGGATACTGTGTTGGGGAGGGGGAGTAATGAAAGCCTATGTATGCGTAGTCGTGGAGCTAGTTGAAGACAACTGTGGAAAACAGGTTCAAAAATGTAGATGTCCTGTTGACGGCGTATGTTCCACTCAGAGAACCTAAGGAAATAACAGTTATAAGGAGTTCGTTGAAGCCGTAAATTGCGTCAGCTGCATACATAGTGGGGAACAAAACTGACATATTAATTAATTTACAAGAATGTAAGTGGTTTCACTCGGTTTTATGAATTGAATCCGGCGGATTCTTTTATCCTATTCATCGAAATACCCGCTGAATTTTGATTCTCTTCATATAGACAACTTCGTATGCATAAGAAAAAGGCACAAACAGCGAAGAAGAAAATTTTCCTTTTCGACGATTCATTTTCATGAGCTGCTGTACAATAATCGTAATTATTATTAAACAAAGAAATCTTTACACCAATCAGATACTGGTAAACTTTGTCCTTGAAAAATTGTATTACATAATGTAAGGTGTAACCTAGAAGGGATGACTAATTGTAAGTTAGAAAAGAGGCAGAAGTTGGCATGACGTAATAAGTGTGAGATAATGACTAATCAATAAGCTCGTGTAGAATGGACAGGAACTAGTGGAAAGGCGATAGAGTGTTTTCCTATAAAATCTGTATAAAAGTGCAATGTTATTAATAAACAGTGATAGAGTGGTAATAAAATATGGATGATGGGAATAATAATGATAATAAAAGTATTAATAATAATAATAGTGAACTTACAGAATGAAGGAAGGAAGCAAAATTGTAGTAAGAACATTCCTCCGGCCACGGTAGGGCGAGAGAATGAATGTAGCGCTTTTGAATGCAGAGGTCCGGTTTCAGATCTCGAACAGCTAATGCTTTACCTATGCACAGGTGGTGTATCTGAAGTCCCTTTGTATGATATTAAGGGACTCTGTGTAGCAGTGTGAGGGACTCATGTAGGGATGCTCGATATCTGCAGATGACAAGGTGTTCGAGGATTGAGCTGTTGCTATTCTTCTTTTCTCCTCTGGCCGGCTAACCAAGCTGGACAATGTTCCAGAATACGTTTGCAGACGTGACGTTGTGTACGACTGATATACTTTATAGTCTTTGCACTAGTTCCTGTCCATTCTACACGAGATTATTGATTAGTCATTATCTCACACTTATTATGTCACGCCAACTTCTTCCTCTTTTCGAACTCACATACAATTAGTCATCCCTTCTAGATTACACCTTACATTATGTAATACAATTTTCCAAGGACAAAATTTACCAGTATCTGATTGGTCTAAAGATTTCTTTGTTAATTATAATTGCGATTGTACAGCAGCTCATGAAAATGAATCGTCGAAAAGAAAATTTTCTCCTTCGCTGTTTGTGCCTTTTTCTTATGATTCAATATGGGAATATTTCGTTCATTGAAGAACTTCGTATGTAAGTTCATTGTAAGTTCATGAAAGTCAGTGATTGTTTAGCATTAGCAAGTATACAGTTATTTCATAAATTTATGAATACATTCCAGATTCCCGTGGACACACTGATATGGTAAATTCATTCTATTATCAGTATAACAAGAGTATCACAGAGACAAAAGTAAAAGTGCCATAACACGCATTTCCAAACTGAGAGAGTATGTAAATCCAGATTTGCGTTGCGTACCAAAGCTTGTTGTCATTTGAATGTCAGCATCACAAATCGGTGCGTACTGAGATGAGGAACCCCAATACTAGAACGAAACAGCTGTCCACTTCTCCCCGGTTTACCTGTAAAAATGGTGCAGTCAATGTTGTGATCCACCTGAAGTTTACCGAAGAAATCTTTACCAAACACCTTAAACCTGATTTATGACTTCAGAAAGAAGTAGTTCTCCGTCTTTCCTTACGGTGGTAACTGGACGTCCTTACTCTTCTCTCTCTCTCTCATTTGACTACGCAATATCTGGCTGGTTGCAGCCTCACCGCCTTGATATAGTGCAATTTTGCTTGTTTCTTATTTCTATGATGTGAGTTGAACTCAGTACATTGTTACCCATTTTATTACATATTGATCACCTTACTCACCGCTTGTCTTTATGACATAACTCCTTCACCACAGTATGCATACATTGATTTCCGTCTAAACTTGAATTCTCTTCGTGCAAACTATGTAAGTGTAGAAGGTTTTGATTGCACAGGCAATTTATGTCTCTAATGTCTTTTCTTGTGATAAATATAAAAATGAGAATAATATATTTTAACAGTTTTACTCTAAAAGAAAAGGTTGATACGCACATGCTAGAGAATTCTAAACACATTCTATTGTAGAGTGACTCACTCCCTAAGCAGAATCTTGAATTCGATTTGCAGTGGATACCGTATTTCACTTGCTAAATGGAGTCTAGCAACTCAAACGAACTGTTCTACTTCTCTGCAAAGTTCTATGTTGACACCAGTCAGTCAGGAGAAAAGCGCTGTTCAATGATGCCTGCTTTCTAGTCATTCTTCAGCCGACGTCGGTTAGTTACAAAGTTACACTGAATAGACACAAATTCGATATTAGTTTGTTTATTAGATGTATCACACACAGTCAGTGAAACAGTATTAGTATTTACTGGATGACACAGTTTCGAACAAAATTCATTGCTGTTCATAATCATTTCATCAATTATAATCACACGACTTCGAAACTTGAGTTTTATAGTTTTCATTGTCCTCTCCTATTTGTCGTCGCTGGGATATCTGGAACAGGTGTTGAATCATTCCTATTACACGTATTCACTCTCAGTTGATTCGATAAACAAAGCTTCCGTTGTTATCAATCTCTCCCTCCCTCCACCCTGCTGTGACATTAGATTTTAAAACTGTCATCCTATCCCATCCAGCCTATTGTATGGTTGTGTGTAATTGCATGTAGTGTGTGCTATAGCTGAACTATTCTCTAGATTTCTTATCTTATTCGGGTCAACCAATCTAGATTTTGCTGCTAGGTGTTTATGTTCGGCTAGTCTGACTCACTGACCCTGTTCTACTACTTTCACCTATGTATTTGACCTGACAATCATTGCAGGTAGGGTATTAGATAAACTAAATTGTTTTGTTTTAACGGCTCCACAGGATTGATCCTTTAACCGACAAAGCTTGTTTCTAATTGAGTTTGTGGGGTGGTTTGAATTCCAGCCACTTTTATTCCTTCCTGTCAGCATTGTTAAGAATTCTGCGTAAGGTGGGTGTTTCCGAGGTTCCTTCCTTGTATGGAATTACTACTGATGATTTAGATTCCTTATTGTTGGTGTTGTCACTATCTTGCACAGATTTGACATTCATGTCGTCATTAATATTAATTATTTTTATTATTATTATCACTATCACTAATATCACTATTTATTTTATTTTTACATTTCCCTACATACTTCCTGACTAATTTATCAGGGTAATCATTAAGATTCAAGGCTTCTCTTATATGTGGGATGATCGGAAGTTCAAATATCTGTTTGAATGTGTGGGTTTCGTGTTAACACTGGTGTGTTTAACTTCCCATCTTCTTTCTTTTTTACGCTACAATCTAACATTGGAAGCTCCCCCGCTTCCTGACTTTCCAATTCATCATAAGTGAATTGAATTGCCTCCATCTTTGAGTTAATGTGTTCGAAAAATCTATCTATATCCTGTGTTCTAAGTACAGTGAATGTGTCATCTACATACCTCCACCGTACTTTTGGTGTGGGTGGTGAGGGTGAACGTTTCAATCGCTATGTTTTCCCACCTATCCATGAATATATCTGCTACAACTGGGGATATTGGTGATCCCATGGCAACTCCCTCACAGTTTGTTTGTATATTTTCCCTTGGAGGAATTTAAATACTGTGGAAGTCAGGCATAGCAAGCTGCATTCCCAGCCAGCATTATGTCGTCCTCAAGTGGCACTTTCTTCCTAAGTTTGAGAGACACAAATAACAAAAAGTCCAATTGGTTTTTATCGGGGACATTCAATGAACAGATGGTATAACTTTGCCCAGTAAACTAAACTCAACGTAAAATATTGATTGCCATTCACTTTCACATAAATACATATAAGCATAATTAATAATGCATTGGTCAGTGCATCTCATCTGTCATCCGCTCTGATCTCATATCAAATAATTATCTCATTTCGTCGATGTAAGCTTTATTATTATTATTATTAGAGGAATTAATATGCCAGTAAAGAATATTGTCTGTAAATGCAACTGACTTGCTGGCAAAGAAATTATTGAAAGGCGTAATTACACTAATATGTTAGATATTGTATTTGGATCACATTAATTCCTATTAATGTAATTTCTCCTACTCTATATCTGTATAATCACCGGTTTTTTGAAATATATTGTAACAACAGAAGACAAGGGTCAGTCAGCAGAGCGTTTATTAAGGAAATCAACATATATTTATCGATTTTCATGTACATTATTATTATCGATTATTGTTAGCAGACAAACACAGTCTTCTGATTGGTGGTTGTTTCTCTTTGTGACTGTTTCTTCAAGGTCAGATCATCTATCTATCTGCTAATTGTATCCGCCTACGCAAACAAAGTGTGCTGTGATTGGTTGTTGATTCAGTCAGTTAGTCTTTGTTCTTGTTTTCTCATGACCAATAATATTTGGGACATAATTATTATTATTGTTTCCTCTAATTCCTAGAGGAAAACAGGGCTTCAGCCAAAACTCTCCATTGCGTTCGGTTCTCTGCTAGAGTCTTCACCTGGCTCCAACTAAGTCTGACCACATGTTTTAATCTCCTCTTCACATCACCTCCTCCAAGTCACCCTTGCACTGATGACCAACTCGCCGCTTCCCTTTCGGGTTCCACTCGAGCAATGCCTTGTCTAGTGATGTCATTTCATGGTTTGTTTCCTCAAAGTATGGTCAATCCACCTCCATTTCTTCCTGTATATTTGTTTCACAATCAGTTCCTGGTTGGTTCGCTCCCAGAGAACCCTGTTGCTGATTTTTTCTGGCCAGCCATCTAATCTTGAGTATTGAGCGAAGAGAGCTGTTGATTAAGGTCTGTAGTTTATTTGAGATGCTCTTTATGACGCATCAAGTCTCTCATCCGGACAGTGAGTAGCACTGACTGACTTCACATCGGAGTTGAAAATCCGGATGTTATTTTTCATGCTGAGTGTTGTTGACCTCCACTCAGATTTGAGAGTAGTGAAAGCTTGTCTTGCTTTTCCGATTCTTGCTTTGATATCCTCGTCAGTTCCGTCTGCCTGTAGTTGAAACGATGCTTCCCAGGTAGGTGAAAGAGGTTGTTTCTTTCAGGTTCCTTCCATTCATGCTGATCGTTGTCTGTTGTTGTTGTTGCTGTTGGTGGTGTTGCCCAGGAATCTTCATCAACTCTATTTTCTCTATGTTCACCTGAAGTCCTATCCTCGCTGGATGCTTCTTTTGCCAACTTGTCGCTTTTCACTTGCATATCTTCCAGTTTGTGGGAAATCAGACATATATCATCGGCGAAGTCCAGATCCCCCAAGTCTCCTTTTGTGTGAGTCCATTTTATGCCTGTCTGTTTCCTCATTGCCCGCTGTTTGTCGCATTATTCAATCTACTGCAATCAGGAAAATCATTGGCGATAGTAGACAGCCAGCTTGTCTTACTTCTGTCCTCATTTCGAAGGTTTCCGTAAGTTTCTCGTTGTGGATTACTTGGCACGCAGCATTGTCTTACAGCTGTTGGATGAGATGTATAATTGTCGATGGCACCCCGTAGTAGCGAAGTAGTTTCCAAATCACCTCTCGATGGACGCTGTCAAAGGCCTTTTCAAAGTCGATGAAGTTGAGATAGAGAGGTGACTGCCACTCTAAGCTTTGTTCAATGATGATCCGTAATGTGGCTATCTGATCAATACATGACTTGTTTCTCCTGAATTCAGCCTGTTCCGGTCAAAGTTTTTCATCCAGGTTGACATGTTTGATTCTCTCCAGGATGATGCGACTTTGTATTTTGCTTAGAATGGACAGGAACATAATTCCGCGCCAGTTCTTGCATTAATACATACATATTCGGAATTGTATATTGCACTATTTCAAAGGACAGTCAATCAATGATTAACCTCCCTCACCAGCTGACAGTATGACTTTTTAATACTTTCGCCCTATCCCAACCTAATGTGTTTGATTAAATATAAGCACATACACTGCGATGGCTGAGCTTTCTCCGGATTACCTAACGTAGTTCGGTTAGTCTAGCTAGATCTAGTCTGGCTAGATCTCTACATTCTGATAACCTAAATGACCCTTATCTACTTACAGTTTGGCTTAAGTCTAGCATCTACACCCTACAAAAAAACAAACAAAAAACACCACTGCTACCGAAACTTCAAGGCACAAGCTTGAAGTCTTACCTGGCGCCGGGATCAGGGTGATCAAAAACGCTCTGACCCCAGGTGGGTTGAAACTCGTGACGGACCTTAATCGGGTGCGCTCGAGGGTGTGTAGTTTCTGTCAGTGGGGAAGCCTCACGGTCCTCCCTTTTAAAAAATTGCGTCAGTGGCACAGTGGTTATGAGTCTCGCCGACCATGCACACGGTCCGGGATTCGACCACCTGCCGCCAACGCACATCTGATATCAACTGGTCGGCCTGCAAAATTTCGGATACCGATGTCACACGCTGAAAATTCCATACCTGTACCGAAAAATACGCTAAGGTGAATCAAGCTGTAAAGAAAAAATGCAATTATCGGATGGAGGATTTCATTCATCATGAGGTGACATCAGTTAGAGAACCACTGGACAAAACGACTGGGAGTACTGCCAGACGGCTGTTTCGTCCTAGTTTGGGACTCTTCATCAGCAGATGTAATATTGTAATATTTTAGAGCTGAACTGCTTTTTTATTTCTAAATTTACTTCATCTTCACACTTGACATTTAAACTAATTGACACAGGCTAAGTGAATCCTTATTCCCTCGTCGTCGTTGTTGCTGTTCACAGTTACCCGTTGAATAGGGGATTTTAAATCGAATGTACACTGAGAACAAAAGTCAATCACTTCACATTTGCATTTGATCGCTTTGTGCTAATGGTCTGTTAAACATAAACAATCAATATATATAAGTATATTCTTTGTATGCTTTGATTTCATATATTAGATTTCCTTTTTCTCACTTTTTCATGCACAGAGTTATTTATGTGGCTAGCTAGTCGTCAATTTCTCACCGTCAAACAGATTCCCCTGATGATGTTCTGTTTATGGTAAGTTAGTTAGTTAATTGGTTAGTTAGTTTTTGTTTCACCATCCTTCTTTCTTCTATTAGTCCCCAAGTGTCCGTAGTGAGCCATGGTTTGTCCTGTCTCTTCTTTCTGCCCAGAATTTCCATGCAGCTTTGACTCCACACCGCTTTCAGGTTGTATCAGTGCTTTTCGACGCTGACCTCTTCGCCAGTGTTGATTTGTGTCTCCTTTTTTTTCCTTATGTTTGCAGTGAAAATGTACTTTGTATCCTGGTCCTTCAGTCTTTGAGTATTGAACTTGACTTGTGGTCTGTGTGCCGCTCCTGTGTCTCTGAGAGCTTTTAATTTGATTTGGATTGTCTCTTGCACGAGATAGTGGTCTGGTCCAGTAGGCTGCGCCTCCACTTCCTTGAGTTTGAGATGAAGTCAATTTGTTTTTTGGTTTTGCCCATTTGATGCCACCCATGTAGCCTTGTGGATATCCTTGTGTTTGTATACGCTGCCACCAACCACTAGTTCATTGAAGGCGCAGAAGTCACCGAAGAGTTCTCCACTTTCATTCATTTCTCCGAGAGCTTCTTTACCCATAGTGAGTTCTCTTCCTGTGTTGTCTGGTCCCAGTTTGGCGTTCATGCCTTTCACTAGTATTTTAATGTCACCAATTGGAGTACTGTGACATTTAACACAAATCATCCACACGCGAAATCCAGATCTTCTTCGGTCATCCAGTGTATTCTTGACTCTTCGATCCAAATTCAGAGTCTGATGCATAATCCAGTCCACTACAATTAAGAATACCATCATTGGTGATAATAGGCAGGCAGGCAGCTAGCTTGTCTTACTCTTGTATTCACTTCGAACGCCTCGCTAAGTTTTCCCTGCGTGGATCACCTAACATGTGGCAGGCATTGTCATATAGCCAGCCAGCTGTTGAATGAGGTTTATAAAGATCCGGGGCACTACACGCCATAGTGTTGAAGTAGTTTCCAAATTACTTCTCGGTCAACGCTGTCTTTCGAAGACAGAGGTTTAACTGTCACTCCATGCTTCCTTTTTGTGTGATGACGATGCGTAGAGTTGCCATTTTGATCAGCACATGATTTGCCTTTCCTGAATCCAACCAGCTTGTTCCGGTGGAGCTGGCAGATGCACTGGCTGTATCCATTGCATCTTTTATTCTCTCCAAGATGGTGTGTGACTTAGTTATTTTACTTGGCGTGAGTGGGCAAAGGTATCATTCAATGCAAATTCTTGCACAGCAATAAATGTGGTTAATAAAGCAGGATGATTTAATGATGGATTCATCAAATTTCGGTAGAACTCGTCAGCTGCTCAGTACTCGACATACACGGATGTATATACTTTTGAAATTACATTGGGAGATATAAGACTGATAAGCAAATAAACTTCATTGAAGTAGTCATGCAGGAAGACAGGTGCGAATGTTTTTCCAGGTCATGTTCAAATAGATTAGGGGAGGAAGGGAGTATGAGAGATCAAAATTAAGATAAATTGCATTACGCTTCAATTACACATCACTTAGATAAACAATTATTCATTAGAGAATATAACGAGAATTGCAAACAGAGTAATATCGATAGTGATAGTTATAATAATAATAGTGTTGAAGTGAGTTAAGATAATACTACTGATAAAGGGTAGTCTTAAATGAATCCAGAATAATAATAATAAGAGGTAGAATTTTAAGTAAAACGTATTACTATGGTAGATTCAGAGTCACGACTATCTCCTTTTGTACACAGAGAGCTGGTTTGTAAACTCGAATTGCACAAGTCTCCTCGGGAATTGCAAGCATCTTCTTGTTTCTCTGTCTGCTGACAATAACAGTGAATGACTTGACAGCGTCGATATCATGTCCGTAATCCACAAGATGCTTTGTTATTGAGGATTTTGGCACTTTGTGCATTCAGCTGCCATGAGTAAACAATCACCTTTCTGTACGACCTATGTATTTGCCTCCACAAACACACTGATCAAATTGATTTACGCAGTTTGAAGTGTCCAGAATTGGTGACTGGTCTTTCCCAGATTGTTGAAGCACTCGCTTAGTGGTGGTGTTAAGGAAAACAAGTTTTGCAGCATAATACGTTCTCTTGATGGCTTTATCGAGTCTTCGTTGGACTACTTCTTGTACAAATCATCTCCTTTGAATGGCAAACTGATATAGATAGTTTCTTCCGAACTGTTTGAATTGTTTTGCAGGGGCCAATTTCCTTAGAGTATTTATTAATGAACTTCTCAGGATATCCATTCTTAGATAAAAAAATATCCTTTAGAGCTTTTATTTGATGCTCAATAGTACTGTAAGAACAAATTTTTCGTGCTCTATTGTGAACAGTGTTCTGACTAAGTTCCTTTGTGTACTGGATTAGAACAAAGCTGTTGAAATGCATGTAGTGTCCTGTTCTGTCCATAAAGACTTTCGAAATAGAGATCAATCCAACCAATTGAATTCTTTCACAGGCCTAAGTCGTCTCTCTTCGATAGATTGGCAGCCCTCTTTAGTATTGTACGTGTAATCTCGATCGAGAGGTGCTTTGGCAACTACTTCGCTACTTTGAGGTGCCACCGACAATTATACATCTCATCCAACAGCTGTACGACAATGCTGCATGCCAAGTAATCCACAACGGGAAACTTACGGAAACCTTCGAAGTGAGACAAGCTGGCCGGCTACCTACTATCGCCAATGATTTTCCTGATTGCACAAGACTGGATAATGCGACAGACAGAGGTGGGCATCGATGAAACAGGCATAGAATGGACTCACACAAAAACAACTTGGAGGATCTGGACTTCGCCGATAATATATGTCTGACTTCCCACAAACTGGAAGATATGCAAGCGAAAAGTAACAAGTTGGCAGGGAAGCATCCAGAGAAGATAGGACTTCAGGTGAGGTGAACATAGAGAAAACAGAGGTGATGAAGATTCCTAGCCAACACCACCAACCACAACAACAGAAAACAATCAGCCGTACCCACCACCTACCTGGGGAGCATCGTCTCAACTACAAGCAGGCGGACACTACTGACGAGGATATCAAAGGAAGAATCGTAAAAGCAAGACAAGCTTTCACTACTCTCAAGTCAGTGTGGAGGTCAACAGCACTCAGCAATCAGCATGAAAATGACAATAAGATCCGGATTTTCAACTCCAATGTGAAGTCAGTCAGTGCTGCTATACGGATCAGAGATTTGGCCAGCGCGTCATAAAGAGCATCTCAAACAAACTACAGACCTTCATTAACAGTTGACTTCGCTCAATACTCAAGATCAGAAGGCCGGCCAGAAAAGATCAGCAACAGAGATCTCTGGGAGCAAACCAACCAGGAACCGATTGTGCAACAAATAAGCAGGAAGAAATGGAGATGGATTGGCTATACTCTGAGAAACAAATCATCAAGTGACATCACTAGACGAGCCATTACTCGAGTGGAACCCGACCGAATGGGAAGCGGCGAGTTGGTCGTCAGTGCGAGGGTGGGCGACTTGGAGGAGGAGGCGCTGTGAAGAGGAGATGAAAGCATGTGGGCAGACTTGGTTGGAGCCAGGTGAAGACTCTAGCAGAGAACCGAACGCAATGGAGACGTGAGCGGCTGAAGCCCTATGTTCCTCTAGGAATTAAAGGAAACAATAATAATATTAATAAATATTTTACAGCTTAACTGTTTGTTTTGTTCGTTTTTTATTTCTAAACTTACTTCATCTTCACACTTGACATTTAAACTAATTGACACAGGCTTAGTGAATCCTTCTTAACTCTTCGTTGTTGTTGCTTACAGTTACCCGTTGAAGAGGGAATTTTAAATCGAATGTACACTGAGAACAAAAGTCAATCACCTCACATTTGCATTTGATCGTTTTGTGCCAATGGTCTGTTGTACGTAAACAATCAATATTCATAAGTATATTCTTTGTATGCTTTGATTTCATATTTAAATTTTTCTTTTTCGCACTTTTTCATGCATAGAGTTATTTATGTGGCTAGCTAGTCGTCAATTTCTTTCCACCGTCAAACAGATTCCCCTGATGATGTTCTGTTTATGGTAAGTTAGTTAGTTAGGCAGTTAGTTAGTTAGTTAAGGCTAACTAATGTTGAAAAAACTATGCTTCACACATAAACACACCTTTACTGTGAATTACAATCTCGTCCTAGGGGAAAAGGAACATTTGTCCGAATTTTAGTGTGTGTAACATGTTTACTGGACAATTTTGTCATAATTGAAATCCATCTCTCTATCTATCTATGCATCTCTCCCTCACTCTCTCTTATTTTTCCTCTATGGTGCACACGCGTGTGCTTTGTATGTGTGATATAAGCGCCACAACAGATTTTGGATATTCACCCCTTTGAATCTTACCTCTATTGCCCACATCATGCTATTAAGAGATCAGTATCACATACTTACCCAAATTATGGAATACTTGTAAACAGTTATTTATTTATTTATTATTTATTTGCAAAGTGAAAATAGTGAGTGAACAGATCAGTGTAAAAACAGTTATTATATTCGTAAAATCTGCTCTGCAGAGACAATCGATAGTGAACTAGATAAGCTTCGATCAAATCTCCTTAGTAATGGTTATCCTACAAGGTTTATCGAACTTAACATCAAGAAAGAATCCGCCCCTAGACAAATTGCAGTGCCGAAGAAGAAACTGTTTATGAGTCTGGCATTCAAAGGTGACACCATTTCGGAATTGATTAAAAATCGTTTATCTAAGTGTAATAAACGCACTTTTTCTGCAGCTGACTTACAACTAGTTTTTACCAGGCGAAATATGATTAGACAATGTGTCAAGGATAGATTACCGCTTTTGTCCACATCCATGTGTATTTACTCTTTTACCTGCTCTTGTCGAGCTGTTTATATTGGACGTTGTAAGCGTAATCTCCGAAAACGTGTAGCTGAACACTATCCAGTCTGGTTAATGAAAGGCGAACGTAGAACTGCGAAGTCGTCTATCTGTGATCACCTGTTAGAGTCAGGTCATTTAGCCCCACGTGATTCATCCTTCAAAGTTATCTACATGGCAAAATCGAATCGATCCAAAAGTTTACGTTTTCTTCACTTATGCATAGCCGAAGCTTTACCTATCTGTACATGAACAGAAACCTAAATTATGTGTTCAAAAACGTTTTGTCAAACCCCTTTCTTTACCTTGGTCATAGTAATGTTCTTTCTAGTTTTTACTTTATTTTATTTTACCACTTGAATTCTTTCCACTTCACTTCACATCTTCATTCTTATTGTAATCGTACTCTTATTTTATAAAATTTTTAGACAACACTTGACATTTTTAAAACATTTTTGATTTCAATTCACTTATAGAACAATCTTTAATAATTTTCTAATTTATCCACTTCAACTCTACCCCTTATAACATTTTAATAATCGTTATTCTTATCACATATATGTATATTGACTGAGCAATTATTAAGTGCCACTTAATGACCTTTTTTCTGTAATATAAATACGACTGTACAGCTTAAAAATGAAGTCGTTGAAAAGAAATTTCTTCGCTGAACAAAAATCACCTACTTACCCAAATAATCGAATACTTGTAAACAGTTATTTATTTATTTATTCGCAAAGTGATGAAAATAGTGAGTGAATGCATCAGTGTATGGGGACTAAATGTAATTAGATTTTCATTGGTGGATGGTGTTGACAAGCAGTGGAATCCAGTCCAGGATAATGCGAATTTCGTCCTACCGTCCTATTTGGGACTTTTCAGTCGGCTTGAGGATGTACCTGCTTCCGCCGCAGTGAGTCAGTGAGTGATGATGTTCCCACCACGGAGGCTAAGAATCAATGGCTGGAGACAACAATAGGTGACATGGCTCAAAATCGTTGTCAATGGCTTACGCAGATGTATTCAGTCTCTTGTGCAATCTTTCCTATTCCTTTCTACCTTTACTCATTCTGTTTCATTCTTATACATGTCAAAACTCTATTGATTCTCTTCACTCATCCATGTTCTTGTCTACCTTTGTGTGTTATTTGGAACGTGGCAACTCGAACTGCTGCACTTCGATGCCAAGTTGTATGTTGAATCCAATCAGCCGGCCACCACGGAGGCTTGAACCCAGTGCCCATTGTTTCAAACAGAAGACCAAGCATTATCCTATCGATCACTTGATGCAAATCCTGGATTCCACTGCTAGTCACCAACCACCAATTAAATTCAAATTACACGTCCAGAAATCGTCGAAGCATCTGCACAAGAAGCCATCAGACATTTCAACCTGAGACCGACCACTTTGGTCCAATCAATCGATGGGAAAAAAACCTAAAATTCAATTATATGAATGAATGCTTTAGAACAACACCTGCTTAAGCGAACACTGGAATACTGGACAGCTGTTTCGTCAGTCTAGTTTGGGACCGGCTATTCAGCAGTACGCACCCACCACAGAAGGTTCGAACCCAGAACCTTCTGGTTACAAGGCCAGCGAGCTCGTAGACCACTGAGCCACTGGGACTCAACCCAATGGCCAGACAGTTCATGAATTCTAACTTCTGCCAATTCACGCATGACTTAGCGAGACCATTTCGCAATGTTTTCTTCGATGACTGAGTTACTGCCTCATCTTCAGCCTGTTGTTCCTTACTGTTCACGGCTTGCCACTAGCTTTGCAAACCTCATTAGTTGGAAAGGGGTTTAAATTTTTAATAATAATAATGATTTACTTTATTCCAAAAACAGTACTTGTGATACAGAATGGAATCTTCAGCATTAATCACAATATTGCATCTAATTTCCCCAAATTATAAATAAAATTAATCACACAGAAAATTTTCCACATTTACAATAGGGGTTTGTGTCAAAAACATGCAGCATATAAAATGGAAATAATAATAATGATAGCAGCTAAGGTAATGATAATAATACAAGTGGAAATTGCCGTGGCCTTGTTTCACACAGTATTGTTGATGCGGTATAGAAATCCTAGCATGATTAAAAATATTGAATATAATGTTCTCTTTACCTGATATGATGCGGGAAAAAAGAAAGATTACAGAAGTCATAGAGATAAGTTGGTGTTTGCAGTTATGAAAGTAAAAACAAAGAATCAACAGGACCATAAATATAATAGAAATAATAAAAGTAAAATTTGAAGGTATATAAGAATGGATGAATGGAGGAGATTGTTTATTTACTACATGAAAAAAGGTTGTCACTCTAAAGTTATAAAAATCAAGTGACTAGATCAATGGGCCCAACGACTCTATGCAGGAGTAGACATGGAGCTTCCTGTTACAAGGCATGCCCAAGGATCTATCAGCCACTTAAACCCTGGTTACGACTGACTTTATAAAGGAAGCTCCTTAGAGTTCCAGTGATAAATCTTGACCAGCCAGCTACTCGCCTATAAAATCGGCTGGTGATTGCTCTGTGTATTATGTCAATTGGCAGAAGTTGCAATTCATAAGGCAATTTTATCGAGACCCAGTTTCTGTATGTTCTACGGGTTCTCCCTATAACCAAAGCGTTCTGAGTTCGAGTCCTGGCGGGCGAGTACTGACGAAGAGTCCCCATTTAGGAAGAACCATATTCCCCGTTTGCTCCCTAGTTTCACTTGTGCAACGTTGTAATTTGCTTTAGTACAAGTGTTTAACCTTTTTGATAATAATAATAAGCCCGACTGTAAAGTCAGTTTTGCGGATGACTGAACCTAACATGTCATTAATTCTTGTATCAGCTATACGGATATATATGGGATCTGTTGAACATAAGCACTTTACCAAGCACCTCTCCTACTTGAAAGGACAAAAACTGCCAAAAGAAATTAGATATTACCTCGTCCAAGTAGGCTTTCTATAAATTGGGAACAACACCTGCTTAAGCGAACAATATTGTTGTTTTCAATTAGATCTCATCATCAGGCTTAACTCTAATATACACCTACATAACTTTACAAATAAAAATTCACATATAAACCGACCATCATGGTGTTTTGTCTATAGGATAAGATAAGAAGATGGTGAATATAAATTGTGCAATTAGTCATAATAGTAGTAATGATAATAATAATAGTAATAATGGTCTTATCAATAATAAGGATGAAAAAGTGAGGCAATCTGTGATAACACGAATACTGATGAAAAACAGCATGATTAAACAAACAAAAGTGTTCAGGTAGACATGGTAGTCGATAAAGGCTAGCTGAAAACAAATGAACCGATTAAGTAATGCTAAACTGATTGTAAGGGAAGTAAATGAAACACGTTTTTAATGAAGATGTGATAAGATTAAGGGATGATAAGAGAGTGAGGTTGAAAATACAAGTAAGTAAGGGGTGCTGGTGTAGAAGTCATCAGTTGGTTATGTCTTAATAGGCCAACAAGGGAGGGAGGGATAATGGCTGTGTGTACGAACTTCTTTTGAATGAAGGCATCGTTTAGGTTCAATAGTTCGAATGCCTATCGCTTGCCTCAGCTGTGTGTGAGTGTGCTGTAGACGAACGAATACGAAGTCTATTGGAAAGATTCGGAGGGGGATACGATGAATTACTTTGAAAGCTCTCGTTTCCTCCACTACAACATGACCACTATTTGTCAATTAAATGTGACAAAATTGAGCTACGGATTGTTTTTGTCTGTCCTTTTCCTAGAGAGTGCTTTGCTAGAGAATGACAAACAATCATAGGTATGCTGCGTAAAACGTTCTTCGTATACTCCTGGAAAGTCTCTGGAATAAAATCTCACTTGACAGACAAGTCACCATTAAATTGTAACTTAATAATAAGCAGAGGTTTTTGTTTACGTGCAGTCAGAGTCTCAGGTTGGTTTTCTCTCTGAAATGTTTTCTATATGTTTCTTTATGAAACTACTCGGATAGCTAGCCCATCTCCGTCAAGGAATCGTGAATATATTCAAATTCCTTTGTTATTACGGGGCGATAAATGTGGCAAGATTCACAATATATACACAAAATGATGATTTGCAAATTTGGGAACAAAAGATATTCAGTTGATGCTTGCCAATCTAGAGGTGTGTGTGTTTGCTTAGATAAAATGTCAAAGGGTATGTGTATGTAGGAAAGTGTTGAACTATCTTTTGTTTTCATTATAATAAAGATTTACTTGTATTTCCCAATGAATGAAAAATGAAACAATATTGTTGCTCTTACTGACGTTTCGCTATTTACTGCTAATAGCTTTATCAAAGTATTATTAAACCGGAATTTACAAAATCCACTCAGCATATATATAACAAACAGTTAGCGGGTGAGAAAATAGACTACTTAGGTCAAGTTAAAGGGATAAAAGTATAAAACTTGGGCACTGTGGTAGAGTATAACTCCATAATGAATAAGATTTTATTTTGATAAGCTGTCACACAGTGTTGTACAGTTAAATTAACTGATGACGTTTCGAGCACAAACTATTGCTCATAATCATATCAGGTTACTCACATAACTTCTTTCCTTTATTTATATACACGTGTGGAATTGACTAGATATTGGAATAAAATTCAATATGAGATAATGTACATTCAGAAATAATAGTACGAGTGTTATTAATCCATTACAATTAGATGGGAAATACGACGAGTGTTTTTATAGTCATAATAAGTTAATTGTTCGAGCGTTTTGATGTGTTTGAATTGAAATAGAATATTAAGATTATTTATTATTCTCTTCTGATTTGACCGGTGGTAATAATATCTTCCATATTTCTGGTATTTGCATTGAGTCACTTCTGTTGCATGTGTTGGGTGTAGACTCGATGAATAAGGATTCCGTAATCAACCTCTCTCTCCACCTACCTAGATCACTTTTTAGAATTTTAACCCTCTCCCACCATGCTATTGTGTGGTTGTGTGTTAATGCATGCATTGCAATTGTTGAACTTTTCTCTAAATTACTTATCTTTTCAGGGTCAACCATTCTTACCTTAGCTAAATTCTTATGTTCTGATAATCTGACTACCCCTGACCTACTACTTTGACCTATGTAGTTGACCTCACAGTCATTGCAGGGTTTTTTGTAAATCATATTATTTTGTTTAATTGGGTACAACGTGTCCTTCAGCCTACAAAGTTTGTCTCTGAATGAGTTTATGGGTTTGAATGACACCCTATTTCCTGCGTGGGGCCTCAGATGTCCCCTCCTCATATGGTATAACAGTTGAAGACTTATATTCTCTCTTATTTATATTATTACTACTAGTTACAAAATTATTTTTATTTTGTTGTTGGCCTTTACTGATCTTCTTAATGAATTTTATAGGATAGTTATTCAACACCAACGCTTCTTCTATCTGTTTTATTTCGTCATTTAGGTCTTTTTTGTGCTACTTAGTGCTACTGCTCGGTTTGTCAGACACTTCACTAAGCCTGCCTTAACAGTTAAAGGATGAGATGAATTAAAGTCTAAATATCTATTAGAATGCGTTTGTTTTCTATAAACACTAGTGTGTAGTTTACCTTCTTTTATTCGATTTATCTTACACCATGGTTAATTCTCCTTGTTCATTTTCTGATTCAAATGTGAATTTTATTCCTTCTACTTGTGAGTTTATATGTGTTAAGAAGCTAGAGATATGTTCTGTTTTTAACACTGTGAATGTGTCATCTACATATTGAAAGTAAAATTAGTAATGAAGATCACTAAACCAAATAACAAAGGTAATAGTGCGTCTGTTATGATATCAATATAAGGTTTACTAACTTGATCATCGTTCGTCTGACTGGGGGCATTTTTAGTTGTCAAATTGGTCAATTGGTAAAGATAACAAAATCAGGTGTAGATTGTTGGATTTGATCGGTGTGTAAAATTATAAAAGTAATGTGTGTTTACATAGTGAACTTGCTTATCACATTCGTGTTGATTTTGTCACTTGATGGGGGAGTAAGGTGTTGTAACCAGGTCAGATTCTGTTTCAGTCCATCATTCCTATTCAGGCAATTTTGATTCCACTTGATATGAAGTGCTTCTGATATTAGACGTTCTTTGTGATTTCTGAAATGCTTTTTCTGGATGACAATTTCAATATTATCAAAATCAATTTTGTGACCTGATTCTATAGTATGTAGACAAGCTGTATTATTATTATTATTGTATCCTTTAATTCCTACAGGAACATAGGGCTTCAGCCGTACGTCTCCATTGCGTTCTGTTCTCTGCTAGGGTCTTCACCTGGCTCCATGTATGCCCACACGTTTTCATCTCTTCTTCACTTGACCTCCTCCTCCAAGTCACCCACCCTTGAACTGACGACCATCTCGCCACTTCCCTTTCGGGTTCCACTCGAGCGATGACTTGTCTAGGGATGTCACTTTATGGTTTGTTTCCTCAGAGTACGGCCTGCCAATCTATCTCCATTCTTTTCTGCCTATTTGTTTCACAATCATTCCTGCTGTGTTGGTTCGCTCCCAGAGATCTCTGTTGCTGATCTTTTCTCGCCAGCCATCTGGTCTTGAGTATTGGGTGAAGACAACCAGCTGTTAATGAAGCTCTGTAGTTTGTTTCAGATGCTCTTTTCGACGCTCTGGACAAGTCTGTGATCCGTATAGTAGCACTGACTTCAAATTGGAGTTGAAAATCCGGATCTTATTTTTGATGCTGATTGTTGTTGACCTCCACACAGACTTGAGAGTAGTGAAAGCTTGTCTTGCTTTTCCGATCCTCGTCAGTTCCTTCCGCCTGTAGTTCAAACGATTCCTCCCAGGTAGATGGTGGGTAGATAAAGGAGGTTGTTTCTTTCAGGTTCCTCCCATTTATGCTGGCTGATTGTTGTCTGTTGTTGCTGTGTGCTGCTGCTGTTGTTGTTGGCCAGGAATCTTCATCACCTCTGTTTTCTCTGTGTTCACCTGAAGTCCTGTGTTTGATGCTTCTTCTGCTAACTTGTTGACTTTCGCTTGCATATCTTCCAGTTTTTGGGAAATCAGACATATATCATCGACGAAGTCCAGATCCTCCAAGCTGTTTTTGTGTGAGTTCATTTTATGCCTGTTTCCTCATTGCCCGCTGTTTGTCGCATTATCCAGTCTACTGAAATCAAGAAAATCAGTGGCGATAGTAGGCAGCCTTGTCTTACTCCTGTCCTCACTTCGAAGGGTTCCGTAAGTTTCTCGTTGTGTAGACAAGCTGTGGCTGATGATTTTTCACGCTATCCTAGTTCAACTGGATTTATTTCTCGGTGGTCGAACAGATGCTCTACGGTGTTCATTTCTTCTGATTTTGATTTCTCTCTGGCGATGTTTGTCCGATGCATATCACATCAGATTCCAAGCGAGCATTTTATTTTATAGACACAATTAGTAGATAGAGGATCTTTGGGGATTTGGTCTTTTAAATGGACAAGTTTTTTTCGCAGTGTGCCTGTCTGATGTTTTGAAGAAAACTCCTCCAATTTCGAGCTTACTGAGTACTCTTCTGATGATATCGTCTGACGTCTCTGCTCTATATGGAATGACGACTGTTGATGTCCATGTTTTCGGAATGCGTTTTCGGCCATACTTAATGTCTGTGTTGATTTTGTTGATGAAGTTCTTTGGGTAGTTGTTTTGCTTGAGGAGAGTTTCAGTAATGTTTGATATTTCTTCTTCCACTTTTTCTTTCTCACTTGTTAAAATCAGAGAGTGTGTTCGTCTAAGAAGACTTGAAACAACTGAAATCTTTGTGATGATGGGGTGTGATGACTTGAAGTTTAAATATTTGTTGTTGGAGTGGGTTTTCTTCCTGAATATAGATATACTAAAATGTCCGTTTTCCCTAACTCTTTGTTATATATGTATGCTGAGTGGATTTTGTAAATTCTGGTTTAATAATACTTTGATAAAGCTATTAGCATTAAATAGCGAAACGTCAGTAAGAGAAACAATATCGTTTTGTTCTTCATTCTTTGGGAAATACATATCAGGATTAATAGCTGAAGCCGTTATGCAAAGATTAGAATTAATAGCTCTACCTATAATTAAACCAAAAATCTGGACAGGTACGTTACGTTGATGATACATTTGTAATAATTAAGAGAAGTGATTTAGAATATACTCATAAATTAATAAACAACATATTTGAAGACATCAAATTCATCACGAGAGAAGAAGAATTAGATAACAAAATCCCATTTTTAGATGTCTTAATCAGGAGAACCAACACAGGAGATTTAGAAACCTAATTATATATTATATATAAAATCAACGCACACAGATCAAATATTCAACTATACTGGCAATAATCCAATTACTCACAAACCAAACTGTGTGCAGACATTGTTTAAAAGAGTTCAGACACATTGTAGCACTCCAGAGTTGAAAAGAAAGGAAGAAAAGTACCTACAAACGGTCTTCAAAAAGAATGCTTATCCACAAAAGTTCATCAAAAAGTGTTTAAAGTCGAATCAAACAACACCAACAAGAAACCATCATCAAAGAACACAAGAAAATTCATCCTACCATACATGAGGAATATCTCTGAAATAACAGCCAGAATAATGAAACCGTTTGATATAGATATACCACACAAGCCAGTCAAATCGCTTAATTCGATATTATGGAAACCAAAAGACACATCCAACAGAAAAAGGGGATAAAATTAATACCATTTACAAAATAAATTGTATGAACTGCAACAAACATTACATCGGCCAAAGTGGGCGTCCCCTTCGAATCAGAATCCAAGAACATAAATCAGCCGTGAAAAGACATGATGTGTATTCTTTAGTATCAATGCATACAGACAATTATGGTCATCAATTTGATTGGGATCATGTCAAAATCTTAGAGAGAGGAAACACGAAAAGCGCCAGAGAATTCCTAGAAGCCTGTTACTCAAGCGAAAATGCAATTAACAAATAAGTTACTATAGATGAAATATACCAACTAATAAAAAGTAAATCAGGTGACCAAAAAGTTTAAAATCCAAGTCAATAAAAATTGGTCAATACATATGTAAAGATGGTTACCAGGAGACGCAATTATATCACTCATGAAGAAATTTAAATCAGTTCACCTTGTACTAAATATGGCGCTGAAGGGGGATGTTGTCCAGAAGGACGACGAAAGCTTCGCAACTAAACCCCAGCAGCTCAGAGAACAGTGTTAATTGCAAATCATCCACCTGAGCTACAAATCTTCTGTATTATTTCAAAATAAAAAAACCTTTATTATAATAAATATCATATACACAATGCCCAAATTTTTTCAAACTGTTAGAAGTAAATTTGAATTTGGACATAGAAATCTTTTGTTTTTGTTGTTTCGTTGTTTTTTTCAAAACACTGCAATTCACTGTATGACATCTTGACCTTTAGAATACCAGGTTGAAATACATTTCGCCTGACATATAAAACATGGATTTTAGTTAGATTATTCCATAAACTTAAGGTTTCTGATATTTAAGCATAAATGCCATCCATACTTAAAAATGTTTATTTATTATGCTACTATTATTATTACCGGCTGTTACAGAAACCCATGCTGATTCAGCAATACTTCGCTGACATTTTAAGTAATGTAAGTAATCTAATGTCTGTTTGGCAGTGCAGTGCACAAAAGTGATGGGAACAACAGAAGGATCAGGAGGAGCCACATAATGATTCAGTGTTTACGTGACCTGTATACCTGATCTTTAGAAAATAAAGAAAACGTGAGTTTCGAAAACACACAATAAGACGTGTGTAATTCCATATTGGTTTGTTTTTACTAGGTATATCACACAGTGAAGAAACAGTATTATTTACTGGATGACAAGGTTTCGAACAAAATTTATTGCTGTTCATAATCATATCATTTGTGATCACACAACTTTGACACTTGAGTTTCATAGTTTTCATTGTCCTCTCCTATTTGTCGTCATAGGGGTAGCAGAACTTTCCAGATATCTGGTGGACAGGGGCTGCATCATTCCTATAACACGTATTTGTGAGTGAGTGTTTGATATTTAGACTTCCGATCATCTCATCCTATATCAGTGAAAAAATAGGATTGGTGAAATGTTTAAATGACAGAGCACAAAAATTAAGTAGTACCAAAGAAAATCTAAAACAGGAACTGATACACATAAAAGAAGCCTTAAAACTTAATAATTACCTGGATTAATTAGTCGAGAAATATGTAAGGAAATGTAAAAATAAAATAAATAATGATAGTAGCGATAGTGATAATAACAATAATAATGATAATAATAATAGTGATAATAATAATAATATCAATGACGACACCAACAATAAGGAATCTAAATCATCAGTAGTAATGCCATACAAGGAAGGAACCTCGGAAGCCTTACGCAGAATTCTCATTAAGGCAGGAATAAAAACGGCATTCAAACCAACCACAAACTCAATTAGAAACAAGCTTTGTCGGTTGAAGGATCAATCCTGTGGAGCCTTTAAAAGAAAACAATTTAGTTTATCTCATACCCTGCAATGATTGTCAGGTCAAATACATAGGTCAAACTAGTGGAACAGGGTCAGTGAGTTAGACTAACCGAACATAAAAACCTAGCAGCAAAATTTAGATTATTTGACACGACTGAGATAAGAAATCTAGAGAATACTTCAGCTATAGCACTACATGCAGTCACACACAACCATACAATAGGAAGGGATAGGATGTCAGTTTTAAAATCTAATGTCAGATGGTGTAGGGAGGGAGATATTGATAACAGAAGCTTTATTTATCGAAACAACTGCAAATACATGTAATAAGAATGATTCAACACCTGTCCCCGAGATCTGGAAAATTCCACTACCCATACGACAAATAGGAGAGAACAAAGAAAACTATAAAACTCAAGTGTCAAAGTCGTGTGATCACAATCGATATGATTATGAACAATAAATTTTGTTGGAAACGTCATCCAGTAAGTAATAATGTTTCACTGTGAGATCTACCTAATAAACAAACTAATATGGAATTACTTACTACCACAGTGCCCAAGTTTTACACATATATTAAGACGTGTGTAGTTTATCTGAATGAAACGTGTAATGATGCAGTGTGTATTTGTCGCAACACATTTCGGACATTCTGATCACAGACACACGAGTACTTGTCATACACAGTTTTGTTTATAGAAGGCAAGAAGGCATGAATAATTATAATACAGGTCAGATTGTTGAAAGTAAAGTATGCGTTGAAGGTGCATCCATCGTAGTAACAGTTCTTTCAGGTAATTGATCGGTATACCGACATCGATGCTATTGGATTGAATGTAGTCACAAAGGAAACATACAGTTTCTGTCAATGGAACATTGGTGAAGAGAGAGACGACATCCAAGGAGACCATTTTCTTTTCTGCTACGTTGACATCCTTACGTTGAATCAACAAAGTCGAATGTGTCACGGAGGTTGTGTCTTGACAGCTTCTCTTTCACCGGCTGTTTATTTTGTCATTTTATTACTTCTACATATTTTAATCCCTGATTGCATAAACAACTATTCGTCACATTAGTTATGATCCCACTAGATTTTGTTATCCAAACATCCTGTCTATCTATTGTTGTTCTTTCTATATTTCTTACCCCCAATTGCACAATGTGTCAATCTTCTCAGTAATTATGATGCTACTTTGTCTGAGCTTTATCCGTCCCCTGTTTATTATATCATTTTAATTCCTAATTGAACAAAGCATGGAATGGCAATCAAACCTCTACCTCAAATTTATAGACTTTGAGGAGGCCTTCGATAGAGAGCGTTGACCGCGAAGTAATTTGGAAACTACTCGAGTACTACGGCATACCCCGAATATTTATCAACCTTATTTAGCAGCTGTACGACAACGGCACATGTCAAGTGATCCACAACGGAAAACTTAGCGAAGCAGCAAAGACACGACTCCAGGTGAACTTAGACAAGACGGAGGTCATGAAAATAACCAACCAACAACAACAACAACAGCAGCAACATCCATCGCCAATCACCATCAACGGGAGGGATTTGAAAGAGGTCACTTCATCCACTTATCTAGCTAGGGAGCATTGTCTCAACTACAGCAGGAGGAACGCACGAGGATGTCAAATCGAGAATCGAAAAAGCGAGAAACACATCCATCAACCTGAAACCAATCTGGAAATCTTCGTCACTCAGCAACACTCAACAACGAAATTCGGATTTTCAATACAAACGTCGAATCAGTCAGTTCTTCGATACTGATGAGAAACTTGGCGGGTCACAAAGAATATTTCCAACAGCCTCTTGCAGACCTTTATCATCAACAACTGTCTTCGCTAGCATCATACTGAAGATCAGATGGCCGGAAATAACAAGAACCAACAAGAAACTATGGGAACAAACAAACGAAACAATAACCAATCGCCCAACAAATATGCAGGAGAAAGTGGATATGGATTGGACACTCGCTGAGGAGGCCACTGGGTGACATCGCGCGTCAGGCCATCGCTCGAGTGGAACCCGAAAAAAAAGCGGCGAGTGGGTCGTGTCTCCAAGGGTGACATGGAGGAGATCGTGTGAAGAGGAGCTGAAACAGTATGGACCAACATGGATGCAGATGAAAAGTACAGCAGAAGACAGAAGCAAGTGGAGACGTGCAGTTGAAGCCCTATGTCTCACTAGGAACCCAAGGGAACAATAATAATAATAATAATAATGACAGGCTAGTTGATGACTTCGTCGCAAAGAAAATTTTCTCCATCGCTGCAACCGTCTCTTTAATAATTCCTTTTGACTCAAATGGACAGCAATAATCTAAAGTGTATCATACGATTCAATGTTGATGTATTATGGAGACAAAACCAACTCTGTACATTTTTTCTTTATTTCCTTCAAGAACAGCACGCAGCACTTGAATTGGAAGCTGATTAAATATGCACGTGAGTGGATGAAGTCGTCATCTGATGTAATTCTACGATCAAAACAATAAGAAAAACAGAAGAGTTTAAGTATTTTGATCGGTGGCAGTTCTGGCACCTCAGTGATTTAAGCAAGCCGCCGTTACAACTAATACTGTACATTGTGAGCAAAGATAAATTTTAACCCGGATTTTCTATAGTTTGGTTTGCATGCGGTGAGAGCTGGCTGCTAGCCAAAGTTGGAAGATGGTAATTGACGTTAATGTTTATGTCCCCAACCAATCAAGAGACTGTATTTTCTACTAACAATAATCTACAATAATGTACATGAAAATATATAAGTACGTGTTGATTTTCCTTAATAAACGATCTGTTGCCTGGCCCTTGTCTTCTGTTGTTACAGTAAGGGTTAGTTTTGCTTCTGCGAGTTGACCACGGATTGATATCAGTTAGAGAACCATTGAAAACCGGCACTGGAGTACTGGACAGCTGTTTCATCAGGCTAGTTTGGGAATCATCAGCAGTACGCATCCACTGGGATTCGAAATCAGGTCCTTCCCTTTTCAAGGCCAGTACGCTCGAATACCATTCAGCCATTCACTGGGACCCTTACAAACCAAACTATGGAAAATTAATCTGATGCTCGCTAGTGACTTGCTGCTACAGGATGGAGTTTCCTGGAGACAGTCAGTTCTAGTGAGAAGTCATGACCAGTGAGGTCCATCCCAATGTAATCAAAACAAGCTTTTGAGCGAACAATTGTTTTCGATAACTTCTTCTTCTTCAGGCTCTACAGTTATAAATCCATGAATAATAATAGAGTACATATAGCCAATAAAGGCAAATGAAAATAATATCAGAAACTGTCTGTATTGGGGTGCATGTGTAAGTTGAGATGATAGTCCATTAGTTAACATAGTCAATCAAATGTGTATAGGGTGTATAGTCAGAAAAAATGTGATGAAGTGTGAATGAACAATTGGGTGATAATATAGTGCTGTTTTATAGTCAACAGAATACAAGTGTCATTGGGGTGAGAGAAATGCGATAACCACAAAATACATACAAACACACATTAACAAAGGGGACACTGAATGTGAGGGATGACCGATAATGTCTAATGATAAAATAAAGAGGCTAAATTGTAAATTGTAATAAGATGTTACAGAATTGGTAGGCTTAGTATAAAATCACAAAGGTTGACAAAAATTAAGGGTATCGATGGGGTGATATAAACTGGGTGGAGAAATGGATAATAAAGACATGATATCACAGAATGATAATAATGGTAATAATAATACGGAAAATTATGATCCTGGTGACCTTATAGTGGGCCAGGGTAGACAGAGAGAGTGAATAAGTTTTTTCTGTACACATAAGTCTGGTCTTCTTTCTCTATTAATCTCTAAAGCCTCAGCTCTGGCTAGGAGGCGTAATCGTGTGCCTTTGGGGAGATTGTTCGGTACTCGATACACAACTGTAAATGACTCATCTACTTTGATGCTGTGTTCGCTATCCACTAGATGAGACAGAATTGCACTATTTAATGATTTGGTTGCTCTTTTTTCCCAAGCCAAACAGGAATATGTTCACAAGTGCGTAAAGATAAATTCCTTTGGGTATGACCTATATATAACTAGCTCCACAGGAGCAGTTGAATTTATATACACACATTGATGTCGCCATTTTGGGTAATCTATCTTTAATGCACAGTGTCAATATCGGTTTGGTTGAGAAACTGACATGCAGTTTTGCGGCACTGAAAGTTCTTTCAACTGCTCTCGTTAATCTACGGTTTAATATGTTGCTTATATTGTATAGGTACGAAGCTATGGAAGTGGGTGTATTGTCCATTCCACGTTGCTTTCCCGATAGATGTTTCTCTTTTTAAGGTACCGTCTGTTCTTTTTGTAAGAAGAACATCCAGAAATGGAATACTATCTTGGAGTTCCTCTTCACAAGTCAATTTGATAGCTGGGTGTATGTACCTTATATTGAAGATTTGGAGAAGGTGTTGTCTATCCGAATTATTGTTACAAATGATAAAGGTATCGTCAGCATATCATCGACAATAATAACCGAGTTGGTTTAGTATCTCTCGGTAACCCGGTATTGCTTTATTTTGACACAGCTGACGGAGAAATCATAGTGTAGCTGAAGTACACAATGGTATTCGGTAGAAGGACTAATCATTTAGCGAAATGATGTGCAGTGTCAGAATATTATTATTATATTATTGTTTCCTTTAATTCCTAGCGGAACATAAGGCTTCAACCGTGCGTCTCCATTGCGTTCGATTCTCTGATAGAGTCTTCACCTGGCTCCAAGTCTGTCCACACGCTTTCATCATCTCCTCTTCACATGACCTCCTCTAAGTCACTCTCACGCTGACGACCAACTCGCCGCTTCCCATTCGGTCGGGTTTTAGTCGAGCAATGGCTTGTCTAGTGATGTCACTTGATGGTTCGTTTTCTCAGAGTATGGCCAAGCCATCCCAATTTCTTCCTGCTTATTTGTTGCACAATCGGTTCCTGCTGTGTTGGTTTGCTCCTAAATATCTTTTCTGCTGATCTTTTTTGGCCAGCCATCTGATCTTGAGTATTGAGCGAAGACAACTGTTAATGAAGGTCTGTAGTTTGTTTGAGATGCTCTTTATGACGCGCTGTCCAAGTTTCTGATTTTTTAGCATCACTGACATAAAATTGGAGTTGAAAATCCGGCTCTTATTTTTCATGCTGAGTGCTGTCGATCTCCACACAGACTTAAGATATCCTCGTCAGTTCAGTCCGCCTGTATTTGAAACCATGCTTCTCAGGTAGGTAAAAGATGTTGTTTCTTTTAGGTTCCTCCCATTTATCTCGGCTGATTGTTGTCTGTTGTTGTTATTCTTGTCCAGAAATCTTCATTATCTCTGTTTTCTCAATGTTCACCTAAAGGAAGTCTTATCTTCTCTGGATGCTTCTTCTGCCATCTTGTTGCCTTTTGCTTGCATCTCTTCCAGTTTGTGGGAAATCAGACGTGTATATCAAATCGGTGAAGTCCAGATCCTCCAAGTTGTTTTTGTGTGAGTCCATTTTATGCCTGTTTCCTCGTTGCCCGCTGTTTGTCGCATTATCCAATCTACTGCAATCAGGAAAATCTTTGGCGATAGTAGGCAGCCAGCCAGCTTGTCTTACTCCCGTCTTCACTTCTTCGAAGGATTCCGTAAGTTTCCCGTTGTGTCAGAATATTAAGAAACGCTAACATCGAAACTGGGTTACAGCAGGTTGGGTGCGAGGACAAATACTCGCTGACAGACAGCATTCGCTAGTGGTTGAGCCATTTCGTGAATAAGCAGAAGTTGGAATTCATGGGCTGGCTGGCCGGCTATTGAATTGGGCCCAAATGGCTTAATGGTCTACGAGCTAGCTCGCCTTGCAACCAGAAGGTCCTGCATTCAAACCCCAGTTTGTGTGTTCTCCTCTAAAGAGTCTCAAATTAGGACGAAACAGCTGTCCAGTACTCCTTGGCTGGTTTTCCAATGATTCTTTAGCCGATGTCATCACCTGAATTGAAACCTCAATGTGCAAAACTAAATTCTTTTCTGCCTATTTTATCTTCAGTTCATGCTTTTTACATCACTTTTATAATGAATGATCTTCAATTCTCGACGCTGGTACTCTGATAAACAAGGTTTTTGAAGGATATACCAACAACATACTACTCACAAACTCCTGTCAGTAATATACATCCCATTGTTGCATTATTAGATGTATGTACCGTCATAGAACATTTATTAACCGAAAGTCTCTGTAAAATTTACCCTATATAAGTGAACCAATCAATTCTTAAGAAGTTTCGAGTAATGCGGATATCTAAGTAACTATGGTAACATTTGTGTATCCGTGTAAGTGTGTGTGTGTCACTATGTAGGTTATCGAATTTCGTTTACATTGAGTGTTAAGATATAAAGTTTAGATGCGAAAGAGAAGATTTGTAGCTCAGGTGTATGATTTTGTGTGTGTGGTTGTTGATTCTCTGAGCTGGGTGGATGGTTAATTTGTGAGGCTTTCATCGCCCCAACACTAGGCAACAACTTTCTCCCAGCGCATACACTTCAATTTCAATTGAAGTGACCTTTTACATTTCTCCACGAGTTTAAGAATCATCTCTCCCGGTCGGTGACCTTGGACGTGATTGGTTGTTTTTGTGTGTTTTCACACCATCTAGGTTACTTGTATCGACATTGAAACTGAATGTTTCTTTGACTTGAATTTTCACCCTTGTCTCTTTGTGTGTAAGGTTTCCTTCTTATCGGTTGGTAGATTTTGTCTATCTCGATGTGTCTGTTGACTGGTGATTCAATGAAATACCAGGTAGGCTTCTAAAAATTCTCTAGAATTCTTGGTCTTGTTGCCTCTGCCTAATATTTGAACGTTGGTTTGGTTGTCTCAATCGAATTGATGTCCGTGGTTGTCTGTATGCAGTGAGGTGATATGAGTGAGGGAGTGGATGTCATGTCTTTTGACCGCTAGCTTATGTTCGTGGAAACGAAGACGAAGGCGATTAGAGTTCACTTTGGCCAATGAAGTGTTTCTCACAGTTGTTACAATTTATTTTGTAGATGATGTTGGTTTTATCTTCTTTCCTTTTTGAGTGTTTCGGTTAACACAGAGCCAGCTGAGTGCAGTGATTTCGTTGGTTTTTGTGTGTGTGGCATCAATTCCCAAAGGTTTGTAGAGTCTTGCAGTAATTTCTGAGATATCCTTTATGTATATGGTAGGGCGACTTTCTTTGTGCTTTCCTTGGGGGCTTTTGATTTGATAGGCTGGCTTGGGGTTATATTTTCATTTGATGAAGATCCGTGGATATTCATTCTTTTGGAAGACTTTCATCAGATATCTTTCTTCAATTTTCCTTAAGTTGGAAGTGCTGCAGTGACTCCTGGCCCTGGACAACGTCCAAATATTAGAGAATTTTTAGAAGCCTACCTGGTATTCCAGTGAATCACAAATCAATAGACACATCGAGATTGACAAAATCTAACAACCGAGAAGAAAGAAACCTCACACACACAAAGGGTCAGAGTTCAAGTCAAAGAAACAGTCACTTACAATATCGATACAGGTAACCTAGAGGGTATGCAAACACACAAAAACAACCAATCACGTTCAAGGTGGTCACCGACCAGGAGAGATTATTAATAAACTCGTGGAGAAATCGAAAAGCTGACTTTAACTCAAATTGAAGTGTGTGCGCTGAAGATGTCGCCTGCCTAGTAGGGTGATGAAAGCTTCGCAAATTAACCGTCCAGCTAGCTCAGAGAACACAACCACATCAAAAGATGTAAAGTGCCATGATGAGTCACTACGGGAGAACCAAGATTATTTCAGCGACAAAATAAATTTGATTAACTGATGACTTGTGCTATCTTGTTTACTACAAGCTAACTAATCTTCTTTTTCACTCCTCAGAGCCAATAACTAAACCTACCGTTGTCATCAGTTACAATCTCAGAAATCATTACAACCTAGCTGCTATAGAGCATTGTCAGACTTACATGCGGTACAACTTCTTCTTAAATAAGTTTTCAGTCATTTGGAATAGAATACCAGCTGATGTGTATGTGTGATGCTCACACGCTCCAAGTGTGCTCATCTCCTCAGTCTGCTCAAAGATGACAATGCACTCCTGCGTCTGACTCTTACACCCTCTGTTTTCACTCTACATAGATAATTTAAGTTCATTAAACGTGTAAATGACAACAAACTACAATTAATAAGACAGCTCCCACTTTTCTAACACCTTCAAACACTGTTTCAGCTTTACCTTTGCTACTGACATGCCAATGTATTGTTGTAATAATGAACTGTGGTTTCCTCAATCTATGTAGAATTCTATTTATCGATAATGTACTAACTGGATGCAATACTGTAGTAAACAAAATGCTGAGAATTCCATTCTGTATCACAAGTACTGTTTTGGAATAAAGCAAATTATTATTATTATTATTAATATAGATGGAAGTACATGATAAACATTTCTACACAGGACAATAATATTAGTTCACACATAATATAAAAGTTAGCATAACGGGACTAGTTAGTTAGTTATTGTACCAAAATAATCATAGTTACTACACAGAATATAAATGTATACATATTAATCACTCCTTGAGGACTCCACTTGCTTTCTTTTGTGTTGCTGTTGTTTGTCTTCTTTTTTCGCTCTCACCATTTTAGTTTCCGTATGACTTTTTGAATAAGAATGAAGAATGTGGATATTTGACCAGTTACAATGACAAATGATCTGCAAACATTATTGGTCCCATATCTTACATTTCCCTCGTGTTCTACGCATTACCTTCCCCCACGACGCATCCTGGATTACAGTTGTGGAATATACCTTTATACCAATGAAATAGTATTAATTTATAATACTTCATGACTCTTGCATTTCTTAAAAGCACCCCTGTTATAAGAAAATATAAACTATTATTATTATTAGTCTACATTGAGTACAATTCACTTGTGATGTTACGATGAAAATGCTGACAAAATTATACAAGTGTATCGCTTATTTTAAATTATTACCAAATTTGGATATAAATCAAGAATAAGACTCGATTCCGTACACACCAAAGTTATATGGGGGGGAATGACTTCAAGCTTTATTTTTTCCCAAGTAAAGCATTTGATAAGGTATCCCACTTAGGTCTTCTTAGTAAACTTAAACATTTTGGATTAGACCAACGCTTATGCGAGTGGTTTAGTGACTACCTGATGGATAGGAGGCAGAAGGTAAGGGTTAATGGTGTACTGTCAGGGTGGAAAGCAGTACTAAGTGGAGTACCTCAGGGAACGGTACTTGGCCCTTTGCTATTCTTATTATACGTAAATGAAGTGCCGAAAATTCTTACCTCATCTTCCTTACTATTTGCGGACGATATTAAGATATGGAAAACCGTAAATAGTAGCGATGATAGGTTGGTACTACAAAACGATCTAGACAAAATAACAGAATGGGCTTACCTTTGGAGTCTGGAAATTAATTCCAAGAAAAGCGCGGTAATGCACCTAGGTCAGAAGTTTTACACGTCGTACTCCATGGGGGACACAGAACTGCCAGATGTTAGGGAACAAAAGGACTTAGGAATTATTGTTAGCCATGACTTAAAAACAACGGCAAACTGTAATCGAGCCGCAGCTAAGGCTTTTCGAATGCTATGGGCACTTTGAAGAGCTTTCAAACGATTAGACGAGGGTATGTTCCAAGTACTCTATGCAACATATGTCAGGCCTCATCTAGAGTACTGCATACAAGCGGCGAGTTCATGCTTCAAAAAGGAGGCACATACCCTGGAAAGAGTACAGAGGGTAGGAACGAAATTAGTTAGTGGTATCTCACACCTTCCTTATGATAAGAGGATGGAGCATTTAAATCTCTTTCCGTTATCATACCGAAGGAAGAGAGGAGACTTAATTTTAGCATACCGTATACTTAAGGGTGATTTAGGAACTGACCTTTCTAAACTTTCCTCGCCTTCTAGGATACATTTACAGGGTCACCGCAAAAAGGTGGTCAAACCGAGGACGATTAAAATACGTTTGGAGTTTAGATTCTCTCACAGAGTGGTTCAACGACTGGAACTCCTTACCTGATTCAGTAGTAACAGCTCCATCGGTGAACGCTTTCAAAGAGAAACTGGATCTCTGCAGAGATGTATATCGCGAGGATTAACATAGGCAACAACAGCCTTCTATCCTTATAATCTGAATCTGATTATTTGTAATCCATCCAAAACATACTTGGGTTGTTTTTTTTTCGTTAATGCGAAGACAATATTTCTATATTTCTTGATGTGTTCCATTGAATGACTAGTGATCACATTGATCCCAGAAACCAAAGACAAAAATGACAGCAAGCATGTGATTTAACCATAAACCGAATTCGTGTAATTTAAATAATACTTATCCATGCCTGTACAACTGGTGTGTCCTACACAGGTAGGAAAAAATATGTATTTTAATAAAGGCATTTGTATTTCCCAATGAATTAATGAAAAACAAGACGATATTGTTACTCTTACTGACGTTTCGCTATTTAATGCTGCTGCTAACAGCTTTATCAATGCAGCATTATTAAACCAAAATTTACAAAATCCACTCAGCATATATATAACAAAGAGTTAAGAGATGAGAAAATAGACTTGACTTAGGTCAAGTTAAAAGGAGAACATATTGAAAGTCAAAATAACAATGAAGATCAATCACTAAACCGAATAACAAAGGTAATAGTACATCTACCCTGGTTGGTATCAAAACAAAGTTTACTAACTTGATCATCGTTCGTCAATATGGGGTCATTTTTCGTCGTCAAATCGGTCAATTTGTAAAGATAACAAAATCAAATGTGGATTGTTGGATTTGATCAATGTGTAAAATTATAAAAGGAGCGTGTGTTTACATAGTGAACTTGCATATCACATTCGTGTTGATTTTGTCAATTGATGGGGGAGGGAGGTGTTGTAACCAGGTCAGATTCTGTTTTAGTCCATCATTCCTATTCAGTTCAGACAATTTGAATTCCACTTGATATGAAGTGCTTCTGATGATATTAGACGTTCATTGTGATTTCTGAAAATTTTCTGGATGACGATTTCAATATTGTCAAAATCAATTTTGTGGCCTGATTCTATAGCGTAGCGTGTAGACGACCTATGGCTGATGATTCTCCAAACTTTTCTAGTTCAACCAGATTTCAAGGTGGTCGAACAGATGGTCTATGGTGTTGATTACTTCTGATTTTGATTTCTCGAGCTGTTTGTCCGACAATCTACATTTGGTTTTGTTACCTTTACCAGTTGACCAACTTGACAACGAAAAATGACCCCCAGACTAACGAACGATGATCAAGTTAGTAAACTTTGTTTTGATACCAACCAGGGTAGATGTACTATTACCTCTGTTATTTGGTTTAGTCATTCATCTTCATTGTTATTTTGACTTTTAATATGTCCTCCTTTTAACTTGACCTAAGCAGTTTGTTTTCTCACCCCTTAACTCTTTGTTATATATATGCTGAGTGGATTTTGTAAATTCTTCTTGTTTAATAATACTGCTTTGATAAAGCTATTAGCAGCAGCATTAAATAGCGAAACGTCAGTAAGAGCAACAATATCGTTTTGTTCTTTTTTATTCATTGAGAAATACAAATAGCCTTTACTATAATGAATATATATATATGTATCCAATGCCCAAATTTTTTCAAACTGTTAAAAGTGAACTTGGTTTGGACATATATAAAATATGTGTCTTATTGCATTATTTTTAGTATTATTGTTATTAAACATATGCTTACTAATTGTATATGTAATTTATCATATTGATGATGCCTGTAAACTGGCGTCCCTCATGTACAAAAATGAGGATATACTATTATTATTATTAATAATCCTTCTTGAATAATAATAACAACATGCTGTATGAAAAATCGACAGAAATCTACACTGTTGAATTTGTACGAAATTTTGTTGCAGACGTATCACTTTGTAAACAGACGTTCTTGGGGAGGGAGAAGAAACAAAATGCAGCTTAATGCTGATTTTGAATTTTGTTTATAGAATTGAAAGGATCAATCAGATTAGCGGTTCTTTGAAAAGACATTAATTAGAGTTTTCAAACAAATTGTAAGATAAAATTTAAAAATAAAAATTCGACGGAATATTCCCTTGTTTCTCGACGTCCATCTGACAAGAAACGCCAACAACTCTCTGAAAATGTCCATATACAAAAAGCCTACATGGACTGGACAATTCATCAAAGCTTCAAAGCTTCGTGCTCCTAAGCAGAAAGAGGAACCTGATATACGCTGTTTCCTCGAGGATTCGGAAGATATACAGTGAGGAGGTGATTGATGAAGAACTGAGTAATCTCCGAAGAACCCTGATGGAAAACGGTTTTTCAGCTAGGTTCATAGACAAGAATTTCAAATCAAAGAAGACTTCCTCACCTTCAATCTGCTACACCCCATAGGTCATGACTCACCCCAAAAGTATGATGGAGGTACGTAGATGACACATTCACTGTGTTTAGAACACAGGATAAAGATAGATTTTCGGAACACATTAACTCAAAGGTGGAGGCAATTCAATTCACTTATGATGAATTGGAAAGTCAGGAGAAATTTATTGCAGCGTAAAAAGGGAAGAAGATGGGAAGTTAAACACACCAGTGTGTTTACAGGAAACTCACACATTCAAACAGATATTTCGACTTCCGATCATCCCATCCTATGTCAGTGAAAATAGGATTGGTTAAATGTTTAAGTGACAGAGCACAAAATCCAAGTAGTACCAAGGAAAATCTAAGACAGGAAGTGATACATATAAGAAGAAGCCTTGAAACTTAATAATTACCCTGATAAATTAGTCAGAAAGTATGTAGGGAAATGTAAAAATAAAATAATGATAGTAGTGATAGTGATAATAATAATAATATTAATGACGACATGCATGTCAAATCTGTGCAAGATAACACCAACAATAAGGAATCTAAATCATCAGTAGTAATTCCATACAAGTAAAGAACCTCGGAAACCACCCACCTTACGCAGAATTCTTAACTAGGCAGGCAGGCAAGAATAAAAGTGGCTGGAATTCAAACCAACCACAAACTCAATTAGAAACAAGCTTTGTTGGTTGAACGATCCATCCTGTGGAGCCTTTGAAACAAAACAATTTAGTTTATTCTTATATCAATTTATCTAATACCCTGCTGCTGCAATGATTGTCAGGTGAAATACATAGGTCAAGGTAGTAGGACACGGTCAGTCAGTCAGACTAGCCGAACACAAATACCTAGCAGTAAAATCTAGATTTTTTGACACGACTAAGATAAGAAATTTAGATAATAGTTCAGCTATGACAGTTCCAATATCTAATTTCACAGGGTGGCGGGTGGGGAAGATTGATAACAACGGAAGCTTTGTTTGTTGAATCAACTGAGAGTTAATAGGGTGTAATAGGAATGATTCAACGCCTGTCCACCCGGATATTTGGAAAATTCTACTACCCCAACAACGACGACAAATAGGTGAGAACGAGGAAAACTATAAAACTCAAGTTTCGAAGTCATGCGATTATAATTGATAATGAAACGTCATCCAGTAAATACTAATACTGTTTCACTGACTGACTGACTGTGTGTGATACATCCATCTAATAAACAAACTAATCTGGGAATTACTTACTACCACTACCACCACCACAGTGCCCTAGTTTTATACACACATATTTATATTTCCTTTTTGCATATTTTGTACATCCCAGAAATGAAAGGATATTATAACCTTCCAATTCTTTATTTCATAACTATAAATTCATCACTTCAGTGAGCATTTGTTTTTTGCATAATCTAGTTTCACTCATGTATTTTTGAATGACACTTTTTTCTGGAGTTTTTTCAATGCTACCGTGAAATCTGTCACCATCTCTTTTCAATGGAAAGCCTAAAGCATATCGATCGCATGAGTGAATCTAATTCACCTGAGGTAACAGAAAACGAAAGGCAAAAAAAAAACAAATGGGATGGAATACGGTGTAATAGCGACGTACTGTTTGAAAGATACATATCTCTTATTGGGATGAAATAATAATAATATGATAATAATACTAGTATTAATATCAAAAACTATTTCCTAGTAGCGTCACCAACTGTACCGATAAGCAGTAGTGTTGTGTCACATGAGAGATATGAAACATTTCTCTCTAACTGTGTTCACTTCACCTGTTTATTTCATTCTGTGGAAATTACAATTTCACTCAGTTAAGCACACTTGGAGCGACAGAGGACAAGGGCGAGGCAACAGATCGCCTTTATTTAGGAAATCAACACATACAATTTATAGATTTTCATGTACATTATTATTATTATCGATTATTGTTAGCAGACAAACACAGTCTTCTGATTGGTTGTTTCTCTTTGTGACTGTTTCTTCAAGGTCAGATCATCTCTCCTGTCTGCTAATTGTATCCGCCTACGCAAACAAAGTGTGCTGTGATTGGTTGTTGGTTGAGTCAGTCAGTCTTTGTTCCTGTTTTTTTCTCATGACCAATATTTGGGACATAAACATTGACGTAAATTACTGTCTACCGATTTTGGAGTGCTAGTCAGCTCCTCCTCCCGTTGAAATAAACTGACATATATATTGTCCAGCTATCTTCTTCCAATGGGGCATCCGATATCAGCTTTATTACTTGAGACGTCTATCTGCAAGGAAAATTTATAAAACACCAAGAAACTGGATAACAGCATTGGCAAAGTTAAACTTTAAGCACCACTAACTACAATCAGCGAGTGACCTGGAACACACCAGTCACGTGAAGGAGGCATTTTCGTGTATGGAATATATATATATGGCGAAGTTGAACAACAGGCCTATCAGGAGTGCGATTGCCCCAATGACCTTGAACGTATGCTACTCGTTGGCTCTCAGTTTTAGCTTGGAGTATCAACAGAGTAGTGTAATTCCATTGTGGGTAAAATTTATTTCACTTTAGTCTCATAATATAATACAGTAATATTTCCTGAGCAATAAATGGTGCTCGAAACATCATCGGTAAATATGACTGTATAACACCACTGTGAGACTTTATCAAAATAAATGTTGCCCACAATCGAATTATACTCTACCACAACCACAGTGCGCAAGTTCTATTCTTATATCATCAACAGAGTAATTTAACCACATTCTCTGTATGTAATTATTTAGGTCTTATAAACCTAACAATAACCCTAATCTTTCCTGAACCTAACCCTAATTTGAAACGATCCCTAAACTAACTAACTGTAATCTAACTCGAACCAACTCTAATGTGTCGCCTTTTTATTAGGTTAACCCAACCCTCACTTGTCCTTGGCTTAAAGAGTAACTTAATCTTTCCCAAACACCTAAGCTGAAACTTGCCAGATATCCCATTTAAATAGCATAACACTTCGATGAGCATATTTTATTGATGATGACAACATTATTTATCGGCCAGGTTTCCCTAACTTGCTCAGTGAGCGTTTCAAGGTGATTGGTGCGCGGTCGCACTCCATTGGTAGGTAGTTAGTGGTGCTTAAAGTTTAACTTGGCCACAGCATTCTTCCAATATATATTAACCAAACTACAGGAAATTATCCATCCGGCTATATTGGATTGCATATCAGCTAAGCTGGTGGTGAATATCGACGGAATCCGAGGCCTCTACTTCTCATTCAGTTGGGAACATGTCAGTGGCATATAACCAACCACAACCAGTCTCAGTGATGGTGCGCTACCATTGAGACTCATACTTAGAACTCGTCGATTCAAAAGTGAAATCTAAAGACATTTGTAAAATTTAAAACAATTAGTTCCCTATATCTTATTTAAGGGATTTATTACTTCTATGTACTAACAATGTCAGGTTTACATTTGAAGGCGATTGTTTCGGCCAAGTTGATGACGTTGCTATGGGAAGTTCGTTAGGGCCCATTTTTGCAGATATTTATGTGGTACATTGATAATTTATCGGTGGATTCAATCGAAAATGTGCCACTTTATAGAAGGTGGTATGTAGATGATATTGTAATCATCAGTGATAAGTCTTGTTCTGCCACCTCAATTTTAAATCGAATGAATGAAGTTCAGAATGGCAAGCATATCACTTACATCTGTCTGTAGAAGAGGAAGATAATTGTTTATCTTTCCTAGACATATTGCTTAATCGACTGATGGCTTGATGGGTCAATGAAAAAATCTATTTATCGGAAGCTTACCTGGACAGGAAAGTATCTTAATTACCACATTTTCTGCCCTGTTCTGTACATAAGAGCCTTAGCGAGCTAAGTGCCTCTTCAGAAGAATCCAGCGAATATGCACTGAAGACAGACACACTTGATGATGAAGAAGAAAGAAAGAAAATTGACACAAACTCTGGTTGATAACAATTATCCAGACAAGTTCATCAGGAGATATAAAGTAGTCAGTGAACACCAAGACCCACTACTCTACAACTCGCCCCTAAGAAAGACGTGTACATCAAGCTAGCCTATATGGGGCATCATAGCAGCTTGATAACTAGACAAAGACTGAACGCTGCTGTTAAAAAGACATTTTATGCAGAGAAAATCATAATAATTGAGAATGTAAAGCCAATATATCTATCTAAGCCCTTCGAACATGCGAAAAATGATGTCACATCCCACTGTATTTACCAATTTGAATGTACATGTGGACACACATACATAGGGAGGACTCATCGATCTCTGCAAGTAAGGGTGGGCTTCAGAGCATATTCCTAAATGGCTCCAGAAACAAATGGAATCTCCAGAACCTATTAACGGTGAGAACAGCAGACCTAGGTCTTCGATTGCGAAACATATTATAGAGACAGGACATAAAATTGACGTTAACAGATCTTTTAAACCTATCTGTAAAACGTGTTTGGGGCGTATCCTAAAGTTTGTGGAAGCCCTAGCAATTAGAAAGTTTAAGCCACCTTTATGCGTTCAAAAACAATTCGTCATCACATTTAACCTTCCTTGGTAAATTTTGTTTTGATACCATAGCAGTTGTACTATTACCTCTGCTATTTGGTTTAGTGGTCTTCATTGTTATTTCGACATTGAATATGTCCTTTTAACTTGATCTAAGTCTATTTTCTTACCTCTCAACTCTTTATTAATTTCATATATATTGCTAAGACAAATCCATGTGTGTGATCAGATTGTTCGAAATGTGTTGCGCAAATACATTACACGATTCAGACAAATTACGTCTTCTTATTGCTTTATCTACATTTGTAAAAAATTATATTTGTAAAATCTCAGCGAAATTGAAATGATTAATTCCAACGTTTCCTCTGTTCGTCGCTATCTGGTCCGAACTTCTTCAGGGAAATTAATCGAAATTAACATAACAGAGGTTTATTTATATAAAAGGAACATCACTTGTTTTTAAAAACTTTGTCCAGTCATAGAATCATGAAACAGGTATCAACATTTGTATAATAAACAAAATTGTATGAACTGTGATCAAAATTTGACCTCAGACTTTCAACATTAGTCTACTTTTGTGAACTTTATGTGTATATGCAGTATTCAATGGTGTGTGTATGTGTGTGTGGGTGAACAGTCATAAAACACTTTGTTAGCCTTTCCATAAGAAGACGTAGACAATCGGGAATTATAACCAAGTATGATTAATAGTTGATGCATATCCAATTTTTATTTATTAGTCAGGATTTACCATGCATCAGCTAACATCACACCACACCTTCACGTCTGTTCAAACTGTTGCGATTCACCCATATATGTAGGGCTTCTGCAGTCAGTCTTTCTTTATATGAACCAAAGCCTTTCTGTAGAACCTTAGTCCTGTCAAAGTCGATTTTGTATCCAATTTCTATCGAATGCAGTGCAATCGCTGAATTGTTTTCTAGCTTCTTCAAGTCTGCAGTGGTCTTTGGAACCTTTAAACATTGCTAATGCTCTTTCACCCTTATATTTACCTGTTTGGAAGTTTCTCCTACATATACGGCGTCACAGTCCCCACAATTGATCTCGTACACACAATTCTGCTGGTTTTCTTCTTCTATTTTATCCTTAACCTTAACCAGTATTGAGCGTAAGGTGTTTGCTGCACGAAAATGCACTCTTATATTGTCATGATCGTTAAGGATTCGCTTTATTTCATCAGATGTTTCTTTGTGGTAAGGAATCACCGCTGCACTAACCCAATTCTTAGCAGCAGGTTTCGATTCATCCTTATCTTCACATTTTAAATATCTTTTTATGAAGGTTATTGGATAATTATTTGATTTAAGAGTCGATTGAACCAATTTTAATTCCTTGCTAATGTCTTCCTCCTTCTCAGTAACTAGACGTTTGGCTCTGTGGATCAGATTCTTGGCCACAGTTACTTTGATAGTAAGTGGGGGTGTGCTGAATAGTAAGTAGGTTAGGTATCTGTCCGAATTTGTCGGATTTCTGAAAATGTTTATTTTAAATTTGCCATCTAGTTTTCTTGTTACTAAACAGTCTAGGAACGCCAACTCATTCTCGTCAGATTCAACCTCTTTGGAAAACTTGATGGTTTCTGACATATTGTTTATTAAGTGAAAAAGTTTATTTAACAAACTACGTTTGATTATGACGAAGGTATCATCCACGTATCTTAACGGCATCTTTGGAGGACTACAGCGTCTCATAGTTGCATTTGTTTCTAATGAGTGCATAAACAGATTGGCGATTAGCGGAGACACTGGTGATCTCATAGCAATCAATGCCTCCTGTTTGACGATAAAAACCAACCCCTCTAAATGTAAATAACGTGGAACGAAGACACAATTCTAATGCCTTCATAATTTCGTCTTGATTTTAAGGACAAACCTAAAGATTCTGAGTTTCTCTTCATTTGAAAAAAGCACAAATAGCGGAGAAGAAAATTTTCTTTTCGACGATTCAACTTCATGAGTTGCTGTACAATAATCGTAATTATTAATAAACAAAGAAATCTTCACACCAATCAGATACTGGTAAACTTTGTCCCTGAAAATTGTATTACATAATGTAAGGTGTAACCTAGAACGGATGACTAATTGTATGAAAAAGAGGTCGAATTTGGCATGACGTAATGAGTGTGAGATCAATAAGCCCGTGTAAAATGGACAGGAACTAGTGGAAAGGCTATAAAGTGTTTTTGTATAAAATATGTATGAAAAGCAATGTTATTAATAAACAGTAATAGAGTGGTAATAAAATGTGGATGATGGGAACAATAATGATAATAAAAGTATTAATAAAATAAAATAATAATAGTAATAATAGTGAACTTACATAATAAAGGAAAGAAGCAAAATTGTGGTGAGAACTTAACTCTGGCCATGGTAAGGCAAGAGAATGTTTGTATCGCTTTTGGATGGAGAGGTCCGGTTTTAGATCTTGAATAGCTAATGCTTCAGCTATGTACAGATGATGTATCCGTTTGTACGATACTGAGGGACTCTGTGTAGCACTATGAAGCATTCATGCAGATGCGGGTGCTCGATTTCAGGAGATGACAAGGTGTTCGAGGATAGAGCTGTTGCTATTCTTCTTTTCTCCTCTGGCTGGCCAATCAAGCTGGCCAGTGTTGCAGAATACGTTTGCGGACTTGACGCTGCAACGTACGGCCGATATACTTTGCTCCACACGAGCAAGTAAACTGATAAATACACATTGAAGTGGACAAAAGCGGTATCTTGTCCTTAGCGTTAGAATGGATTAACTGTCTGCAGGAGAATGTGATACGAAGAGTGGCTGTTGGAAATGTCTTCGTCAAACATTTAAAAAGGCGGTTTCTTAGAATTTCCCCTGCGACATCACCTTTGAATTCTAGGTTCATGAAGAGAGTTTTCTTAGGAACCGTTGCGATGTTTGACACCGGAGGCTTCTCCTTCATGTTTTTGTCAATAAATCTTGGTGGATACCCATTCTCTAGTAGGGTTTTACGTAATAAATTTAATTCTTTCTCTACCATGTTTTCCGAGCAGATTCTTCTGATCCATGAATACAACGTACGTACCAGGTTTCTCTTTCGGATTAGGTTGACAAAGCTGTGGAAGTTGATAAACTGTCCAGTCCATGTTGGCTTGCGGTATACTGATCTTTGGATAGTACAGTCGTGTCGTCTGGTGAGTAGTACATCAAGGAATGGAAATTCGTTGTTCGATTGTCGTTCTAAGGGGAAACTTACTGATGGATGCTCTGCGTTGAAGGTTTTGAAGAGAGAATATAAATCACAATTTTCATCACAGATTATAAACGTATCATCTACGTGTCTCTTGTATAAGTGCAGTTGACTTATCAAGGGATTGAGAATGTTGTTTTCAAGGCTCGCCATGAAGCAGTCGGCGGTCTTCATTCACTTACACCCAAAAACTTGAATTCCTACTCGGCAAACGCTTAGTATAATATCAGCATATGATTCAAAAACCTCCACCAACCACCTAGTAATAACATTTTAGAGAGCACCTTGATTTTTTTTATTCCTTCACGTTCACAAAGGAACATAGGGCTTCAAGTTAGTGACTTGAATTTTCTATAGCAGTGATTATTTTACAGGATGGGGTTGCTAGCCTCATGCCCAACCTTTCCTCTTCACCAGCTTTAGTTCTGGCTTAGCGAGGTGAGGGGGTTCATCGGCCGAGAATAAAACCCCGGACCATGTGCATTGTCGGCGAGCGTCCTAACCGCTTTACCATCGACGCATCTGATTGCGTCGAAGTATCTTGATAGCGATACACAAAGCATGGCGGCCACACTGAAAACTTGACTGATAGAATTCAGTCTTCACCGAACAGATGATTAGCTACATCGCACTACTTACTAACTAGTCAAAAATATTTTTCCGCTACAGTCATACAGGAGGTCAAAAGTCAGCCCGAATAGCTCAGTTATGTTTCTGACTGCATCACGGCCTGTGACTCGGAAAGAATATGAGTTGCTTCAAGCTTCTAGGTACGCCTTGATTACAGGTGAATGACAGCAAGCACGAAACCTTCGTCAAGCTAGGCAGGACTTCCTGTTGAGTGCCTCCAACTATCTAGTAAGAATAAAACGACTTACTGGAAGAATTACTGAAAAAACTCAAGTTAGGAACATTTGAAACCACTATATATATTTCACTTCGTTTGTTGATACATTCTTTAATTCGACTATCTGCATAAGAATGTAAGTACATGTGATGAATAGGTTAAAAACATTTTATATGCGCGGAGGATAGTCATGATAAACAGTGGTGGACGTTGGGATACAATATATGTAACAGACCCTTTCTCCATTTGGTTTTCTGCAGCGAATCATACTTAAAATTTTAAAGAAGCTTAAAGACTTGATCTTTTGTCATTTACTTCTGAACTACGACATCTCATACTAGCTAGATCACTTTCAGTAGCTTAAAAATACCCATTGAGTCATATGAAAAAGAGAAGACGTTCAGCGAAGAGACTCTTCTTTTCGACGGCGAATTCATTCACATGGCTAGTTGTACAATTGCATTTATATATAATTGTTTGTGTGTGTGTGTACATGAGGTTTGTCAAGTTTAGATAATTGATCAGGTAGGTAATACAAGAATGATCTAATATAGAAACAAGGTTAACTAGACAGCAACTAAAGTAAGATTGAGTTAGTTAGCAAGTTAGATGACGGCGTAATATAAATGACTAGAAATTGAGCGCTGGTCAAGTCAGTAACAGTGGTAATGAGGTGCAAAACTTGAATCGGGTGGGAGTAGAGAACAAGAAAGTTGAAAATGAAAAATATTACAATTGAGAAGACAAACTAATACTAATGAAGAGACAGAAGAGAAAAGGATTAGGTAGAATTTACTTGTCGAGTAATAAGGTGGATTAAGTCGATTGCAAGTGCAGTGGTTGATTGAACTTCTTCTGTATGCAGAGTTCAGGACTTAACAAGTGAATCGCAGTTTGAAGAAGTCTGATGATTCGTACACCTTTAGGAAGACTACTTCGTATTCTGTAGACGACTTTGAAGTTTGTTTGGGGTGTAGCTTGGTGTCCGGAATCTATCAGATGTTCTAAGATAGAGCTCTATGTGGGGTCATCGCTTTTCTCCTTTGTAAAACCATGCTGGTAGGTGTTCGGTGATACGTTTGGAAAGTGAACGCTGAGTACGGCCGACACACCTGGCCCCACACGAGCAAATAAACTGGTGAATACACATTGATGAGGGCAGCAGTGGTAGCTTATCCTTCACGTTCACATAAATCTTAGATTTTGTGGGGAAGGTCAGTCGCAGTCCAGCTGCGAAGAAAGTCTTCTAAAGAAAGCACGAAAGTCGATTTTTCAGTGTTTCCGCAGATATATCTCCATTGAATTGAAGGTTCATCCAATGTAATTTTTACGGTACGTTAAGCATGGGTGGATTTTGTGATCTAGGATTCATGGATTGTGCAATAAATCGTTCTGGATAACAATTCTCGACGAGGATTCTCTTGAGACTATCCAGTTCCTCTTCTACGGCGTCAGGGGCGCAAATTCCGCGAACTCTGTATAGCTGAGTGAACGGATCAGATTTCGTTTGATGTCTAGAGGTATCCAACTGTGAAATTTAGTAAGTTTTGTAATAAAACAGCACAGAAAATAATGAATATATCAAGCACGCTGGGATAACAGATGTGAAAAGCTGAACACAGACGCAGGTCCATACACTGTTTAATTAACAACCGGATCAATAGCAGAAGAATTCAAAGATGTATACAACAAAAGCGCTAGGCTATAACTGTTCAGAGAACATCTAGTTTTGAAATATCGCCTCCTTTCGAAATTGAACCACTACACGACCCCCTCGCTTCCAAAAAGCTGTCCTCAGCGACTTCCGTCTTGCGTTCTCCCCGCCTCGACATCATCCCTGGAAGAGAAAGAGACATATGGTTATTATGACTATCAATATAAGGCGGAGTTTTCCTCGGTGCCTGTCTCCTTGGTCAGAACGGTTTCAGACGGTTGAAGTGCACTATCATTTTTTCAGTGTCGTTGTTGTCTTCTTGGATTTCGTAGGTATTTTCAGTTGCTCTGTGATACACACATGACATATGAACCTGCTCACTGTTTTTGAGCTTTATGAAGACTTTAGTTGTCAGTCCCTGGTTGACGCTTATCATAAGAGTGTTTCTGGAGTTCCTCGCGTGCAAAGCTATGTTACCTGGCCTTATTATCATATCCAATGTAACCAGCGGATCATTTCACCCGGGCATAACCAATGTATCACTAGGTAGGCGTAACTCGTGGCCAGTCCATAACAGGTGCGGTGTCTTCCCCGTAGACATGCTCGTGCTTCCTCAGTAACATGATGTCCCAGGCTTATTGAGATTCTCTCTCTAAAAGTAGTCGTAGTAATGATTTCAAGGTTCGATTGGTACGCTCTCCTAACCCATTGCCTTCGGGCCTGTGTGGTATACCATGGTTCTTGACTTCTTAATTCCATATAGATGACACAATTCTCTAACCAGGAGACTTTCAAAGTTGGTTCCTTGATCAGAATGCAATTGCTCTGGTGCGTCCCAACAGAGGAATCCTCCCACAAGGTGAACAATTCCCCCGGTTGAAATTAGCTGACACATATATATTGTCCAGCTCTCTTCTTCCAATGGGGCATCCGATTTCAGCCTTATTACTTGAGACGTCTATCTGCAGGGAAAATTTATAAAACACCAAGAAACTGGATAACAGCACTGGCAAAGTTAAGCTTTAAGCACTACTAACTACCAACCAGCGAGTGACCTGGAACACCCCAGTCACGGAAGGAGGAATTTTCGTGTATGCACTATATATGGCGAAGTTGAACAACGGGCCTATTAGGAGTGCGATTGCTCCAATGACCTTGAAAGTATGCTACTCGTTGGCTCTCAGTTTTAGCTTGGAGTATCAACAGAGTAGTGTAATTCCATTATGGGTTAAATTTATTTTAATTTAGTCTCATTATAGAATACAGTAATATTTCCTGAGCAATAAATGATTCTCGAAACATCATCGGTAAATATGACTGTATAACACCACTGTGAGACTTTATCAAAATAAATGTTGCCCACAATCGAATTATTATTCTCTACGACAACCACAGTGCGCAAGTTCTATTCTTATATCATCAACAGAGTAATTTAACCACATTCTCTGCATGTAATTATTTAGGTCTTATAAACCTAACGATAACCCTAATCTTTCCTGAACCTAACCCTAATTTGAAACGATCCCTAAACTAACCGAAATCTACCTCCAACCAACTATAATGTCGCCTTTTGATTAGGTTAATCTAACCCTCACTTGTCCTTGGCTTAAAGAGTAACTTAATCTTTCCTAAAATAAGCCTAAGGTGAAACTTGCCAGATATCCCATTTAAATAGCATAACACTTTGATGAGCATATTTTATTGATGATGACAACATTATTCATTGGCCAGCTTTCCCTAACTTGCTCAGTGAGCGTTTCAAGGTTATTGGTGTGGTTGCACTCCATTGGTAGTTATTTATTTATTTATTTATTATAGCTTGATTCCACACCGTATTTTTGGTACAAGTATGGAATTTTCAGCATGTGATATCGGTAGCCCAATTTTGCAGGCCGACCATAGATATCGGGTGTGCACCCGCAGGGGATCGAACCCCGGACTATGTGCATGGTCGGCGAGAGTCCTAACCACTGTGCCACCGACGCACAGTTCTTAAAGTTTAACTTGGCCACAGCATTCTTCCTATATATATTAACCAAACTACAGGGAATAATCCATCGGACTATATTGGATTGCTTATCAGCTAAGCTGATGGTGAATGTCAACGGAATCCGCGGCCTCTACTTCTCATTCAGTTTGGAACTTCCCAGTGGCATATAACCGACGACAACCAGTCTCAGTGATGGTACCATCATTGAGACTCATACTTAGAACTTATCGATTCTAAAGTGAAATCTAAAGACATTTGTAAAATTTAAAACAATTAGTTCCCTTTATGAATTCAAGGGATTTATTACTTCGATGTACTAGCAATGTCAGGTTTACATTTGAAGGCGATTGTTTCCGCCAAGTTGATGGTGTTGCTATGGGAAATCCGTAACGTCCCCCTTTTGCAGATATTTATGTGGTACATTGATAATTTATCGGTGGATTCAATCGAAAATGTGCATTTTATAGAAGGTAGGTAGATGACATTGTAATCATCAGTGATAATTGTTGTTCTGCCACCTCAATTTTGAATCGAATTAATGAACTTCAGAAGAGTATATCACTTACATCTGTCTGTAGAAGAGGAAGATAATTGTTTATCTTTCCTAGACATATTGCTCAGTCGACTGATGACTTGATGGGTCAATAAAACGATCTATTTATCGAAAAGCTACCTGGACAGCAAAGTATCCTAATTACCACAGTGTTTGCCCTGTTCGGTACATGAGAGCCCTAGCGAGCTAAGTGCCTCTTCGGAAGAATCCAACGAATATGCACTGAAGGCAGGCACACTTGATGATGAGAAAGAAAGAAAGTTGACACAAACTCTGGTTGATAACAATTATCCAGACAAGTTAATCAGGAGATATGAGGTAGTTAGTGGAACACCAAGACCCACTCTCCAACTCGCCCCTAAGAAAGACGTATACATCAAGCTACCCTATATGGGTGAGGCATCATAGCAGCTTGATAAATAGACAAATATTGAACGCTGCTGTCAAAAAGACATTTCATGCAGCCAAAATCATAATAATAGAGAATGTAAGGCCAATATATCTATCTAAGCCCTTCGAACATGCGAAAAATGATGTCACATCCCACTGTGTTTATCAATTTGAATGTACGTGTGGACACACACATACATAGGAAGGACTCATCGATCTCTGCAAGTAAGGGTGGGCTTCAGACCATTTTCCTAAATGGCTCCAAAAACAAATGGAATCATCAGAACCTATTAACGGTGAGATCAGAAGACCTAGCTCTTCGATTGCGAAACATATTGTAGAGGAGACAGGACATAAAATTGACGTTAACAGATCTTTTAAACCTATCTGTAAAACGTGTTTGGGGTGTATCCTAAAGTTTAAGCCACCTTTATGCGTTCAAAGACAATTCGTCATCACATTTAATCTTCCTTGGTAAATTTTGTTTTGATACCATAGCAGTTGTACTACTACCTCTGCTATTTGGTTTAGTGGTCTTCATTGTTATTTCGACATTGAATATGTCTTTTTAACTTGATCTAAGTCTATTTTCTTACCTGTCACCTCTTTATTAATTTCGTATTTATTGCTAAGAGAAATCCATATGTGTGATCAGATTGTTCGAAATGTGTTGCGCAAATACATTACACGATTCAGACAAATTACGTCTTCTGATAGCTTTATCTACATTTGTAAAAAATTATATTTGTAAAATCTCAGCGAAATTGAAATGATTAATTCCAACGTTTCCTCTGTCGTCGGCTTTCTGGTCCAAACTTCTTCAGGGAAATTAATCGAAATTAACTTAACAGAGGTTTTATATAAAAAGAACATCTCTTGTTTTTTGAAAACTTTGTCCAGTCATATGAGTCATGAAACAGGCATCAACAGGTATAATAAACAAAATTATGTGAGCTGTGATCAAAATTTGAACTCAGACTTTCAACATTAGTCTACTTTCGTTAAAATATATGTGTGTATATGCAGTATACAGTGGTGTGTGTATGTGTTTAGCCTCTCCATAAGAAGACATAGACAATCGAGAATTATGACAAAGCATGACTAGTTGTTGATACATATCCAATTTTTATTTATTAGTCAGGATTTGCCATGCATCAGCTAACACCAAACCACACCTTCACGTCTGCTCAAACTGTTGGGATTCACCCATATATGCAGGGCTTCTGCAGTCAGTCTTTCTTTATATGAACCAAAACCTTTCTGTAGAACCTTAGTCCTTTCAAAGTCAATTTTGTGTCCCGTTTCTATCGACTGCAGTGCAATCGCTGATTTGTTTTTTAGCTTCTTTAAGTCTGCAGTGGTCTTTGGAACCACCTTTAAACATTGTTTATGCTATTTCACCCTTATATTTATCTCTTTTTGGAAGTTTCTTCTACATATTCAGCGTCACAGTCCCCACAATTGATCAGGTAGACACAATTCTACCAGTTTTCTTCTTTGAAGTTGCGAGTGAATGATCAAGACGTAGTATGTTTAGTAAATACAGGGGCGGCTGTGTCCTTCATAGATAAGAACTGATGCACGAGTGTTAGTCCATGTTCATTGACAGTACAAACGGTAGGTGGGCACGTTTTGCGTATCACGAGTAGATCGAACTGTACGGTCGTGGTTGGCAGCTGCGAGGTGACGTTCCCCTTCATTGTTGTGCCTGAATCACGACGGATGAAACTTAGCGCGGATTTTCTGCGGGAGATTGGTGCGATAATCGACACGCAAGCGAAGGTTGTGATCACGAAATACGGACGTATCAGCATATATGAGACCAGCGAGATAGGAGCGGCTAACCTGTCGAAGGTACACAATATGACAGAGTTAATTAATAAATACGATCATCTGTTTACTGGAGATGGGAACTCACACGGTTATTGCGATAAGGTGAATCATGAAATTCCGTTAAGTGGCCCGAAAGTAACGTCATTTACCACGCGAAGAGTTCCACGTCATTTAGAAGGCGAAGTTGAGCGATAAGTGCGACAGATGTTAAAAAATGATATTATTGAAGAAGCTGATAGCCTGTACAACTCTCCAGTGCTGTTAGTACAAAAGGCGAATGGGTAGTATAGATTCTGCGTTGATTTTCGACAGTTAAACAAAAACGAGTTAACGCCAGTCAGATCCAACGATCAGTGCATTGGGACAAGCCGGTCTGTAACAATCATCAACTAGAGGATGCATCACCCAGAAGGTCGGAACGCCTGCATGCGAAGTTATTTGACAGGGGGACGAGTGTGGTGAGAGCTGTCTACTAGCGAAATTGGTTGACAGTAATTGAGGTCAATGTTTATGTATCAAATACCAGTCATGTTGTGGTGAGAGATGGTTGCTAGCCAAATTGGTTGACAGTAATTGAGGTCAATGTTAGTCATGTGAAAACAAGGTCAAGATGGACAGGCGGATACAGTTAACATATAGATGAACTGACACAGCCACAAGAGATGCAAGGTTAACTTTGTGTGAGAAACAACCAATCAACAGACTGTATTTTCTACTAAAATTAACCTACAATAATGTACATCAAAATCTATAAATATGTGTTGATTTTCCGTAATAAACGTTCTGTTGCCTGGCCCTTGTCTTCTACTGATACAATGTTATGATCATTAGGGATTCGCTTTATTTAATCAGATGTTTCTTTGTGGTAAGGAATCACCGCTGTACTAACCTAATTCTCAGCAGCAGGTTTCGAACCATCCTTATCCTCACATTTTAAATATCTTCTTATGAAGGCTTTAGTATAACTATTTGATTCAAGGGTGGATTGAACCAAATTTAGTTCCTTGCTAATCTCTTCCTCCTCCTCAGTAACTAGACGTTTGGCTCTGTTGATCAGATTCTTGGCCACAGTTACTTTGGTGGTAAATGGGGGTGTGCTGAATAGTAGTTTAGGTATCTATCCGAATTTGTCGGCTTTCTGAAAATGTTTATTTTAAATTTACCATATAGTTTTCTTTTTACTAAACAGTCCAGGAACGCCAACTCATTCTCATCGGATTCAACCTCTTTGGAAAACTTGATAGTTTCTGACATATTGTTTATTAAGTGAAAACGTTCATTTAACAAACTACGTTTGATTATGACGAAGGTATCATTCACGTATCTTAACGCCATCTTTGGAGGACTAGAGCGTCTCATAGTTGCATTTCTTTCTAATGAGTGCATAAACAGATTGGCGACTAGCGGAGATACTGGTGATCCCATAGCAATCAATGCCTTCTGTTTGACGGTAAAGAACCAACCCCTCTAAATGTAAATAACGTGGAACCGAAGACACAATTCTAATGCCTTCATAATTTCGTCTGGATTTAAAGGACAAACCTAAAGATTCTGAGTTTCTCTTCATCAGAAAAAGGCAGAAACAGCGGAGAAGAAGATTTTCTTTTCGACGATTCATTTTCATGAGCTGCTGTACAATAATCGTAATTATTATTAAACAAAGAAATCTTCACACCAATCAGATACTGGTAAACTTTGTCCTCGAAAGTTGTATTACATAATGTAAGGTGAAAGAAGGGATGACTAATTGTAAGTTAGAAAGGAGACAGAAGTTGGAATGACGTAATGAGTGTGAGATAATGAATAATCAATTAGCTCGTGTAGAATGGACAGAAACTAATGGAAAGGCGATAGAGTGATTTGTATAAAATATGTATGAAAAGCAATGTTATTAATAAACAGTAATAGAGTGGTAATAAAATGTGGATGATGGGAGTAATAACGATAATAAAAGTATTATTAAAATAAAATAATAATAGTAATAATAGTGAACTCACATAATAAAGGAAAGAAGCAAAATTGTAGTGAAAACTTAACTCTGGTCGTGTTAGGGCAAGAGAATGTATGTATCGCTTTTGGATGCAGAGGTCCGGTTTTAGAACTCGAATAGCTAATGCTTGAGCTATGTACAGATATCGCATCCGAAGTCCCTTTGTACGATATTGAGAGACTCTGTGTAGCACTGTGAAGCATTCATGCAGATGCGGGTGCACGATTTCGGGAGATGACAAGGTGCTCGAGGATAGAGCTGTTGCTATTCTTCTTTTCTCCTCTGGCTAGCTGGCTAACGAAGCTGGACAGTGTTCCAGAATACGTTTGTGGACTTGACGTTGCGTACGGCCGATATACTTTGCTCCACACGAGCAAGTAAATTGATGAATACACACTGAGGTGGCCAAAAGCAGTATCTTGTCCTTAGCGTTAGACTGGATTAACTGTCTGCAGGAGAATGTGATACGTGAGGTGGCTGTTTGAAATGTCTCCTTCAGACATTTAGAAAGGCGGTTTCTTAGAATTTCCGCTGCGACATCACCTTTGAATTCTAGGTTCATGAAGAGAGTCTTCTTAGGAACCGTTGCGATGTTTGACACCGGAGGCTTCTCCTTCATGTTTTTGTCAATAAATCTTGGTGGATACCCATTCTCTAGTAGGGTTTTACGTATTAAATCTAATTCTTTCTCTACCATGTTTTCCGAGTAGATTTTTCTAATCCTTGAACACAACGTACGTACCAGGTTTCTCTTTCGGATTAGTGGGACAAAGCTGTGGAAGTTGATAAACATCGAAGTATGCGCTGAAGATGTTGCTCAGTAGAGCAATGAAAGCTTCGCAACCAAACCATCCAGCTCAGAGAACACAACCACACCAAAAGTTGATAAACTGTCCAGTTCATGTTAGCTTGCAATATATTGATCTTTGGATAGTACAGTCGTGTCATCTGGTGAGTAGTACATCAAGGAATGGAAATGCGTTGTTCGATTCTCGTTCTAAGGTGAAACTTATTGTTGGATGCGCTGCGTTGAAGGTTTTGAAGAGAGAATCTAAATCACAATTTTCATCACAGATTATAAACTTATCATCTACGTATCTCTTGTATAATTGCAGTTGACTTATCAAGGGATTGAGGATATTGTTTTCAAGACTCACCATGAAGCAGTCGGCGGTCTTTATTCAGCAGTCTTCATTCACTTACACCCAAAAACTTGAATTACTACTCGGCAAACGCTTAGTATAATGTCAGCATATAATTCAAAAACCTCCACCAACCATCTAGTAATAACATTTTAGAGAGCACCTTGATTTATTTTATTCCTTCACGTTCACAAAGGAACATAGGGCTTCAAGCTAGTGGCTTGAGGTTACTGCAGCAGTGTTTATTTGACAGGATGAGGTTGCTAGCCTCATGGCCAACCTTTCCTATTCACCAGCTTTAGATCTCGCTTAGCGAGGTAAAGGATTTCGTCGGCCGGGAATCAAATCCCGGACCATGTGCGTGGTCGGCGAGCGTCCTAACCGCTATGCCATCGACGCACCTGATTGCGTCGGAGCATCTTGATGGCGATACACAAATCATGCAGGCCGCATTGAAAACTTGACTGATAGAATTCACCAGTCCACATCAAACAAAGGATTAGTTACATCACACTACTTACTAACTAGTCAAAAATATTTATTCACCACAGTCATACAGGAGGTGAAAAGTCAGCCCGAATAGCTCAGTTATGTCTCTGACTGCATCACGGGCTGTGACACGGAAAGAATATGAGTTGCTTCAAGCTTCTAGGTACGCCTTGATTACAGGTGAATGAACGCAAGGACGAAACCTTGGTCTAGCTAGGCAGGACTTCCTGTTGACTGCCTCCAACTATCTAGTAAGAGTGAAACGACTAACTGGAAGAATTACTGTAAATAAATCAAGTTAGGAACACTTAAAACCACTATATATTTTTTCAATAATTTAATAATTCCCATTGTAGCATTAAGAACACAATATTCAGCGAAGAGACTCTTTTCAACGAATTTATTATCAAGCTGTACAATCGTATATAAACATATGGGCTTTTTTAAGAAATTATATCCGGTGAGGGAATTAGGTCAAAGGTGTGAATACATGAAATAATAATAATAGTAGTAGTAGTAGTATGAAATGCAATTAAAACTAAAATGTTTGTGATAATAATCATAGGTAAATGTCAAGTGGCACAATAATTAATGTCGTATATAGAATAATACATAAGGTGTATAGATTTTGGAAAAGGGTACATAATTATAAGATTAGTAGACGAATATAAAATATAACATAACATGGTGTGAAATTTGATAAGACAGAATTCAATATTGTAAAAAATATAAAAATTACTAATTTTTAGTTTAAAATGTCAAGTGGGTCAAGGGAAAAAGATTCAGAGTGAGAATAGTAATAATAATAATGATAATAATATTAATAATCGTAGTAATGAGAGAAAAGTACATAGAATAACCAAATAAACAAATTAAATAAATGTCTATCCCTCTACGGCCAAGGCAGAAGTAGGCATTGTACATACTTCTTTTGTACACAAAGGTTTGACTGGCTTAAATTCATGAATCGCCAAAGCCTCCACTGTCTTTTGAAGTCCCTACCGAAGAAAACGCGACCAGCAAGTTAGCATGGATTCGGCAGGTGATCTTAAAATCATGGTCAGGGTTAACAGAGTGACAGAAGTCGATCAGGTGTTCCAAAATAGAGCTTCTCACACACTTAATTATTGTGCTACTTGACATTTACCTATGATTATTATCACAAACATTTTAGTTTTAATTGCATTTCATACTACTACTACTACTATTATTATTATTTCATGTATTCACACCTTTGACCTAATTCCCTCACCGGATATAATTTCTTAAAAAAGCCCATATGTGTATATACGATTGTACAGCTTGATAATAAATTCGTTGAAAAGAGTCTCTTCGCTGAATATTGTGTTCTTAACACTATATATTTCACTTCTTTTATTGATATACACTTTAATTCGTCTATCTGCATGAGAATGTAAGTACATGTGATGAATAGGTTAAAATATTTTATGTGTATGGAGGAAAGTCATGATGAACAGTGATGGACGTTGGGATACAATATTTGTAAGAGACCCTTGACTGATTACTATTCTCCATTTGGTTTTCTACAGGGAATCGTACTTAACATTTTTAAAGAACCTCAGAAGCTTGATTCTATGTCATTTATTTCTGAACTACGACATCTCACACTAGCCAGATCACTTTCAGTAGCTTAAAAATCCCCATTGAATCATATGAAAAAGAGACGTTCAGCGAAGAGACTCTTTTCGACGACGAATTCATTCACATAGCTGTACAATCGCATTGATATATAATTATTTGTGTGTGTATGTGTGTACATGAGGTTTGTCAAGTTTAGATAATCAGGTAATCAGGTAGGTAATACAAGAATGATCTAATATAGAAACAAGGTAAATTAGACAGCAACTAAAGTAAGATTGAGTTAGTAAGTTAGATGATGTAACACAAATGACTAGACATTGAGCGTCGGTCAAGTCAGTAACAGTGGTAATGAGGTATAGAAATTAAATCGGGCAGGGGTAGAAAACAAGAAGGTTGAAAATGAAAAATATTACAATTGCGAAGACAAAATAATACTAATGAAGAGACAGCAGAGAAAAGGATTAGGTAGAATTTACCTGTCAGGTAATAAGATAGATTAAGTCCATTGCAAGTGTAGTGATTGAACGAACTTCTTCTGTATGCAGAGTTCAGGTCTTAGCAAGTGAATCGCCATTGCTTCTGCATTTTGAACAAGTCTGATGATTCGTACACGTTTAGGAAGACTACTTCGTATTCTGTAGAGCTTGATGGAGCATCGTTTTTCTCCTTTGTAAAACCATGCTGGTAGGTGTTTAATGATACGTCTGGAAAGCGAACGCTGGGTACAGCCAACACACTTGGCTCCACACGAGCAGGTGAATTGATAAATACACATTGATGAGGCCAGCAGTGGTAGCCTATCCTTCACGTTCACATGAATCATAGGTTTTGTGGAGAAGGTTATTCGGAGTTTAACTGCGAAGAAGGTATTCTTAAGTGAGCGTAACAATCGATATTTTAGTGTTTCCGCAGATATATCGCCATTGAATTGAAGGTTCATGTAGAGAAGATATTTTCGGAACGCTAAACTTGGGTGTCTTCTGTCGTCTAGGATTCATAGATTTTGCAATAAATCGTTCTGGATAAGAATTCTCGACGAGGATTCTTTTGAGATTGTCCATTTCATCTTCTATGGTGTCTGGGGTGCAAATTCTGCGAACTCTGTAGCTGAGTGAACGAATCAGGTTTCGTTTGATGTATAGAGGTACCCAGCTGTGAAACTTAGTAAGTTTTGTAATAGAACAGCACAGACAATCATGAATATATCAAGCACGCTGGGATAAGAGATGTGAAAAGCAGAACACAGACGCGGGTCGAAACAGTGTTTAATTATCAATAGCAGAAGAATTCAAAGATGTATACAATAAAGGAGCTAGGCTGTAACTATTCAGCGACCACTGGGTTTTGAACTGACGCCTCCTTTTGAACTTGAACCAATACACAACCATCTCGCTTTCAAAAAGCTGTCCTCAGCGACTTCAAGAAAGTCACTGAACGTATTGAAATGGGTCCATATGAGGAAATTGAGAAACCCGTAGACACAATAATGAATAAAACAGAAAGATTGAGCGAAGAAATATTTACTTTTCAATTAGATCCTCTTCTATGGCTCTACTCTAATATATATAGCATTTTTTACAATACACAACAATTTACCAAACACGTGGCGATACGTTTGTTAACAATAATTAAACAGTGTCAAAATGTCAATGGGTAGATAATTAAGGAAGAAAATTCATACACACAATTAAAAGGTAGAAATGGATAGAATAAATTAATTTTACAAGAATAACACGTAATTAAAGATGAAGTGGTCAAAATAAAATTAAGATAATTTGGACAATTATAATGTAATTTTACAAGAATAACACGTGATTAAAGAAGTCAAAATAAAAATAAAAATAATTTGGACAATTATAATTTAATAGGGGGAGGGGGGGCGACGTAGTCCTGTCTTGTAACGATGGCCACGGTAAGCAAAGTGGCTGTACAAATTTCTTCTGTACACATAGGCTTGGTTTCTTCTGGTGGATTCCAATTGCTTCAGCTGTCTGTAAAAGACGAAATCTTAGAGCAAAGTTAAGATTAGTTGGAATACGATAAATAATTTTAAATGCAGTATTCACATCGACCTTGTGCTCAGTATCAACAAGGTGTGCTAAAATAGAACTACGGATAGATTTTACTTGTCCCTTGCTTAACCACGCTGGATGATGTTCAGAAATACGACGATGAATAAGGTTAAAAAATCCACAGCGGAATTAGTACGCAGAATGAAGCCGTCACTGGGTGAGTCAAAATGGTTTAATTTAATGCCTAAAACTAATAATGCTAGTAGGATGTATGGTACTATGAAAATACATAAGCCAGGTTATCCCATAAGACCAATAGTAGATTTTAGAAATACCCCTACATATGAATTATCAAAACATTTAGCTCTAATATTATGCCCCATTAGAAATCGTTCAAATACTAGACTAACTAATTCATATGAAATGAAAAATAAACTAAATGACATACAACTAGATAATGATGAAACAATGGTTAGTTTTGATATAACCAGTCTTTATACTAATATACCAGTCAATATGGCCTTAGAAGCAGTTAAAAAAGAACTAACTGCGGATACTGAACTCAATCATAGGACAAAGCTGTCCATTGAAGAAATTATTTTAGGGATTCAGCTATGCCTCACATCTACTATCTTTAGATTCCAAGGCAAAATATATAGACAAACTGAAGGTGTAGCAGTGGGATGGATCACCAATATCCCCTATCGTAGCAGATATATTTATGGATAGCTGGGAAAATATGGTACTTAATACGTTTAATCCTACTCCAAAAATATGGTGGAGATATGTGGATGACACTTTCACAGTGTTAAAAACAGAACATATCTCTAGCTTCTTGACACACATAAACTCACTAGTGGAGGGAATAAAATTCATATTTGAAACGGAAAATGAGCAAGGAGGATTAGCTATGTTAGATTGTAAAATAAAACGAATAGAAGAAGGCAAACTACACACTAGTGTTTATAGAAAACCAACGCATTCTAATAGATAAATAGACTTTAGTTCATCTCATCCGTTAACTGTCTGTGAAGGCAGGCTTAGTTAAGTGTTAAACAAACCAAGCGATGGCACTAAGTAGCACAAAAAAAGACCTAAATGATGAAATAAAACAGACAGAAGAGGCGTTGGTTTTAAATAACTATCCTCTAAAATTCATTAGGAAGATTGAAAAACGCCAAAAGAAAAATAAAAAGAATTGTGAAACTAGTAATAATAACATAAATGAGAGAGAATATAAGTCATCTACAGTTATACCATATAAAGAGGGAACATCTGAGACCCTCCCTACGTAGGATTCTCAATAAAGCAGGAATTAGGGTGGCATTTAAACCTACAAATTCACTCAGGGACAAGCTCTGTAGGTTAAAGGACCCAGTGGACCCAATTAGACAAAATAATATAATTTACAAAATACCCTGCAATGACTGTGAGTAAGGTCAACTACATAGGTCAAACTAGTAGGTCAGGGGTATTCAGATTGTCAGAACATAAGAATTTAGCTAAGGTAAGAATGGTTGACCTCACCCGAGAAGATAAGTAATTTAGAAAAAAGCTCAGCAATTGCAATGCATGCATTAGCACACAACTACACATAGCATGGTGGGAGGGGGTTAAAATTCTAAAAAGTAATCTGGGTAGGTGGATAGCGAGAGAGGTTGATTACTGAATCCTGACTGGTTCATCGAATCTACACCCAACACATGCAATAGGAATGATTCATCACTCATACCTGAAATATGGAAAAAATCACTACCACCAATCAAATCAAGTGAAAATCAAGTGAAAAACAACAGAACTATATAAATGAATTTAGGAAGTCGTGTGATTAACTTGATATGATTATGAGCAATAAATTGTGCTCGAAACGTTGTCATCAGTAAATATTACTGTATAACACTGTGAGACTCTATCAAAATAAAATCTATCCATAATGGAATTACACTCTACCACAGTGCCCAAGTTTTATTCTTATATCTCAGCGACTTCCGTCTTGCGTTCTCCTCGCCTCGACATCATCCCTGGAAGAGAAAGGGACACATATGGTTACTATGACTATCCATATAAGGCGAAGTTTTCCTCGCTGCCTGTCTCCTTGGTCGAACGGAACGGTTTCAGACTGTTGAAGTGCACTATCATTTTCTGAGCATCGTTGTTGTCTTCTTGGATTTTGTAGGTATTGTCAGTTGCTCTGCGATACACTCCACATATGGACCTGCTCACTGTTTTTGAGCTTTATGACGACTTCAGTTGTCAGTCCCTGGTTGACGCTCAACATAGTAATGTTTCTGTCGTTCTTGTGCTCTCTGGAGTTCCTCGCGTGCATAGCTATGGTGCCTGGCTGTGTCTCCCTCCTCTCAGCCTTATTATCATATCCGATGTAGTCAGCGGACCATTTCAACCTGGGCATAACCAGTGTATCACTAGGCAGGCGTAACTCGCAGCCAGTCCATAACATGTGTGGTGTCTACCCTGTGTTTCCTCAGTAACATGATGTCCCAGGCTGATTGAGATACTCTCCCTAAAAATAGTCGTAATCATGATTTCAAGGTCCGATTGGTACGCTCTACTAACCCATTACCTTCGAGCCCGTATGGTATGCTGTTGTTCTTGACTTCTTAATTCCATATGGATAATATAATTCTCTAACCAAGAGACTTTCGAAGTTGGTTCCTTGATCAAAATGCAATTGCTCTGGTGCACTGCAACAGGGAAATCCTCCCAAAAGGTGAACAATTCCTCCGGAACAAACTTTTCCCTAGTGCGGGGAATTAAACTTTGAGTTTGGTACTGGAGGACTTTGCCAGTGTGTCAGTAGTCATCAACGCTATTCGGAAGGCAGCGGTCATTGCTTGAATCATGTCTGAAGCAGGCGTGGAGGTCGACGTTGTCGGTAGGGTTGATGACATCTCCGGTGGTGCTCTGGTATTGTCTTCCTGATCACAGGTGCAAGCATTATCAGTAGATACCAAGTTCTTTATCTATGGCTTTGATTTAAACGAGATTCTGCATACATAAAACACAAAATGTAATTGAGCCAGCAAAGAATATCCTTTTCGATAAATTCCTCCTCCTCTTATCGCTCTACAATTATATCTATATATGCATGTTTATGTACATGGAATATTCTAGATTAGTAGTCAATAACAATATTAGTGTGTGCTTTTTTAATAGTAATATCGATTTGTAAAGTGAGATCACAATGGAATCACCACATTTCATTAAAGATGCTTAAATTATAATAATAAAAATAAAGATATAGAAGCGAATAGAATATCAACTAAAATTAGGAAAATTCCACAACAATTCAGGATCATTCAAACCTAGATGGCCAAGCGGGTAAGGATAATGTCTGAACCGACCAACTTCTTTTCGATGCACAAATTAGCCAGCCAGCCTCATAAATATTTACTAGTCGAACTCTTAAGGCGAATTTGAGATTCGTTAGTATTCGGTAAATGACCTTGAAAGCCTCCCGGTTAATATCAATCAGTCCTGTGTTGTGTATCGACAAGATGAGTGAGGTAGAATATCCCTGCGAATAGATTTTGTTTGTCCTTTGCTTAATCAACCAACCACTGTGCAGGGTGATGTTCAGAAATTCGACGAGAAACACGCCTAATTGTACGGCCTATGCAGGTAACTGACTCACTCCACAGCATGAGCAGTTCAATTGGTAGATACACACACATGGAAGCGGCGAAATTTGGCAGTTTGTCTTTTACTCTGGAACGAACGCGAAAGAGGAGTGGTTTGTGAAGACAGAGCTATTTGCTACTATATCTTCATTATTGTTATGTAAGCATCTTTAATGAACTGTGGTAATTCCATTGTGATCTTACTCAACAAATCGATATTATTTAAAAAGCACACACTAATATTGTTATTGACTACTAATCTAGAATATTCTATGTATATAAACATGCATATATAGATATAATTGTAGAGCGAGAAGAGGAGGAGGAATTTATCGAAAAGGATATTCTTTGCTGGCTCAATTATATTTTGTGTTTTATAGATAGATGTCTGAATGAATATTTTCGCTATATTAAAAATTACTTGATGATCACCTAGACGAAAAGAAAGCTGTTGCATGCAACTTGGTGTGGTAGTTCCCACCGTAGTGAACAGGTTTATTATCACTATCATTTCCTACCTGTTCTTCTTTACTGTTCACCCCTACTTATTCTCTCCTGGACTGCTTGAAAAAAGACTGCGTCATACTTTGTAGAACTCTGAAGACTGTTAGTCAGTCAGTCGGGTGAGTAGTATCCCATTGGGCCATATCGTTGACATTGTCATTGATAGGCACTTGATGTCATATAAAAATATTCGATAAAGGGATTTTTTCGGACTGCGAGCATCCACCGCAGTACCCACAGCTTTCACTTTGGGTCTTCTCAAGGTAAAACAAGAAGTCATTTCAAAAGACTTTATGCATGAACGTCCAGGTACAGAAATTCTATGATACCACATTTGGTGGCACGTATTTTATGTGATGAAAATAGTGTTAGGCATGAACTAACCAACTAACATTCTTTGTACTAATAAATAAACCATTTCCTCTACCCTTACAACATTAAACTTTATTGTTATTGTATTTCTTATATTTATAATCCTCGCAATTTTTTGTTTTTATTTGTTTATTTATTTTCTCAGAACATTAGATTCAATGCCTCTATAATAACATGCTGAAATTCCCAAACTGTATCGACAATATTAGTAGAAACAAACCCACTGTTATTATTATTGTTACAGTTGTTATTCCTCCTTTGTCCTTTGTATGTTCCTGTGGTCAATTTCATTTATATTCTGAGTAAATTAGATGCGATACCGTTACAAATGCTCCGAATTCCATATTGTAGTATATGTACAGATTTTGGAATAGAGTTGATAGTCATGACTATCACTTCTTCCTAGTGCGTCTGTGGCATAGCGGTTAGGATGCTCGCCAACCATGCCACACATGTTCCTGGGTTCGATCCCCGGCCGACGCATTCCTTTTACCTAGCTAAGCCAGGAATGAAGCTGGTAAAGGGGAAAGGTTGGGCATGAGGTTAGTAACCTCATCCTTTAAAAATAAACACAGCTACAGGAACTTCAAGCCTCAAGCTTGAAGCCCGATGTTCCACTCGGAACGTGAAGGAACAAAACAATCACTTCTTCCTTCAGTTCCTAGTGGGACACAGGACCAAAGAGAAACCTATCCGTTCGACAAGGTTCTCTGCAGTCATTATCAACTGTTTCAATAAGTGAAAAAAGGCTTAGATTTTTACTCAATGGCTTGGTGATTGATGACAGTAAGAAGATTCTCTAACAAATGTCACTGCCGTTGATATTCTATTTGCTACTATATCTTTATTATTATTATTATTATAATTTAAGCATCTTTAATGAACTGTGGTAATTCCATTGTGATCTCACTTTACAAATCGATATTACTATTTAAAAAGCACACCCTGATATTGTTATTGACTACTAATCTAGAATATTCTATGTATATAAACATGCATATATAGATATAATTGTAGAGCGAGAAGAGGAGGAGTAATATATCGAAAACGATATTCTTTGCTGGCTCAGTTATATTTTGTGTTTTATAGATAGATGTCTGAATGAATATTTTCGCTATATAGAAATCTGCAAGTAATTGTCTGTTATGAAATGTATATTTGAAGGTTTAGTGATACGCAACAAACACCGTTCTTTCCTCAGCAGACTGTTTGAAACAGTTACTCACAGTTTGTTTATAACCCCAGCTTGTTCAAACATTTTCCAAGTTACCTTACCCTCATATACCAGCAGTTATCGACATCTTAGAAGAAAGGAATTGCTGAAGTAAAAGCTCCTGTAAATACCATGCAAGTAGTAATTAACCACATCAGGTCAGATTTTGTACTGAACTGTCTTAATTTCGAAGGCGATATGTGATCTTTTGATTGAGTTTCAGATTTTTTTCCCCATCGATTGATTGATTTATTGAAAGAAGTGCTCGGTCTCTAGTTCACATATCTGTTGGTTCTTGTGCAGATGCTCCGACGGTGTCTGGGGAAATCTAAAATTCAACTGAAAATAGATGATATGACCCGTTGCACAAGAAGTGGGGTGGCTCTCGTCGCCCAAGAGGTCTGGTGGATAACGCTTTGCCTGGTGTTTGAAACTATGGCGTCACTGGGTTCGATCCTCGGTGTGAGAAATATCATCACTGACTCAGTGACTGAGGGATGCAGGTACATCCTCAAGCCAACTGACGAGTCCCGAATAGGACCGGTGAAATTCGCGTTATCCTGGACTGGATTCCACTGCTAGTCACCATTCACCAGTTAAGCACTTGTTTAATTGTTTGAAAAACGTAAGTATTGTTCAGAAGCAAGGTCGTGTGGAAACCATTACAATCTTTTTTTTACATTTAAGACTCATTTGAATATCTCATGACTTCTAGGCGAATACTCTTAAGTTGGAGAGCTGAAAAAACTCAAAGAAATTCACATGGAACAAAGAAATGAATTACAGCAAAAAAACGAACAGTTCCACCTCAGTCACATAATGGTCAACGAGCCTGCCTCGCATTCAGAAGTTCCTAGTTTAGACTCCGTGTGGACACAGGTGCTAAATCCTAAAGAGACTCAAACGAGGACGAAACAGCTGTCGTTTCTCCTGGGAATTGATTCGTTCTTTGATTGATAACCATTCTTGATCAGACGTGAAACCCTCGTCAAATGCCTACAAAGTAACACATGAAAGAAAGATGAACACAACTCATCTATCTCGACAATAACTGATCATGCACTGAGTAGTAGATTAGCACATTAATTCACTTCTCTTTCTTTTACTCAAGATTCCGTTGATGGAGGATTTCATCATGAGCTGACATCAGTTAGAGCACCACTGGAAATTCGAATAAGAGTATTGGACAGCTGTTTTGTGCTAGTTTAAGAATCTTCATCTGTTCATGGGTTGGGCATTGGATCAGGTCTCAGTGGCTCCATGGACTACTAGCTCGCTGACCTTCTAACCAGAATGTCCTCACTGCAAACTCTGACGGCGGCGAGTGCGTACTACTGAAGAGACAGTCCCAAACTAGGCTGATGAAGCAGATGTCTAGCAGTACTCCAGTGGCAGTTTTCCAATGGTTCTCTGACTGATGTCACCACCTCATGATGAAATCCTCCATCTGAGACTATTCTGTTTTGTGCAGTTACTGAAATGCTCGACGATTTATGTAGGATGAGCGAAATAATCCTAGTTCCTGTGACAGTTCACATACTGGAAGTGATATCAATAGTGTTGATATTTTTATAGAAATCCAATCGCTTAACCCTTTTCATTTTAATACGTTTCCACTAATTAACAATAAATAAATTTCTTTCTAGCTGAGTTCCACTAGGCCAATGTGGTTGAATAATTTTCTTTTGTGTGCATAGTTCTGGTCCTTCTTACTGAATGTCTTGGGCTTCTGCAATGCAAAGAAGACGAAATCCTACTGTCTTTGGTAGGTTGTTCTCGACTTTGTAGGCAGATTACTTTGAAGCAGGAGGCGTTTATTGTTGAGATGGAATGACCAGTGTTGACGAAGTGTTCGATTATTGCACTTCTTATACGGTCACTACTTCCTTTCTGTAGCCACGCTGGATAGTGTTCTATGATCCTTTTTGACAGGATTCGCGTTGAACGACCGATGTACCTGGCTGGCTCCACAGCAACAGGTCAACTGATATACTCAAACACATAGAAGTGGTCAGATGCTGGATGTTGTCCTCTGGGCTTCTGTAGATCAGCCGGTGACTGAAGAAAGTTCTTCTTAAAAAAGTGGAAATTCTCCTATTAAGGACATCACTAGTAGGTCACCTTTGAAGTTCAGGTTCATATACAGTTTCACTTTTGGAACGGATGGTGTCTCTTGCTTTCGGATTTTCTCTTTAATGCTTTTGTCTATGAATCTTGATGGATAACCGTTTTGTATGCAGGTTTCTCTCAGGAAGTGTAGTACTTCTTGCTCCAGGGTATCAGAGCTGCAGATACGACGGACGCGAGTGGCAAGAGATCTATTTCGGCTTCTTTTCCGACTGATTGATACCCAGCTGTAGAAGCTTGTCAGTTGGCCACTCAATACCACTCAAGATCAGCAACAGTGAGGGATCTCTCGCAGTGAGCGAACCAACACAGCAGGAACCGATTGTGAAACAAATTAGAAGGAAGAAATGGAGGTGTATTGGATTGGGGCCATACTTTGAGGAAACAAACCATCAAGTGACATCACACGACAAACCATTACTCGAGTGGAACCCGAAAGGGAAGCGGCGAATTAGTTGGTCTGCATTGCGAGGGTGGGTGACTTTGAGGAAGAGGTGCTGTGAAGAGGAGATGAAAGCATGTGGGCAGACTTGGTTGGAGCCAGGTGAAGACTGTAGCAGAGAACCGAACGCAATGGAGACGTGCACTGATGAAGCCCTATATTCTTCTAGGGAATTAAAGGATATAATAATAATAATCTTCTTACTCAAGATTCCGTTGAACTTGAGATTTCAATGGAAGACACTTTTTTCAATCTAGTTAGGTAGATGGTACGAATAAAGTGTTTAGAAAGGCTTACTCTTCAACGCCTACACCAGATATATCCACCATATTCGTGTTTGTTTATTTTCTAAGATCACGACTATTCGTATATGAATTAATATTAGCTGAGATCAAAGATGAAAGATGAAAAATGGGCTCACACTTCACTATTGACACAATAGAAAATGCTGCATATACAGATTGAACAAATAATCATAACAAAAAACAACCAGAATGGAATCTCATGTGTAAAGTTTGGTTAGCTGGATTAGTCAAGTGGGTAGCTTAAAATTAAACAATAACAATAATGGTAATAACGATAATTGATTTGCACAATTCAACTTTGTAGCCTCAAGGCACACTTTATATCGCTGCTGTTGTTGTTTTTCTTTTAATCTTCACACATTTGATGGCATGTTGTGCAGTCTAAAGTCTCGTTAGCATACATATCGCACTCTCCGATAGTGTGTGTGCAACACACTGAACACAACCAACAGTGCTCCGACAGTCTTTTGAAGTTTTACGTATCATATTATTGATAGATGTGTGTTTGGTGTTTGGTGTTTTTTTGGTTGTTGTATAAAAAGTGATGAATTAATTGTATGGTTCAGATATTTGTTTTTCACTCCAAACGCCTTTTTCATACACACTCTCGGAAATGATTTCGAATTACTTTTTGACACCTTCTCTTTTTGTTTCAAAGTCTGTATAATCCTGTGAAAACATACCTCGCACCTCATGCATTTCGTGAAGTCAATATATCACCTTACATTTGATTGATCGATTGTTCGGTTGATGGTGAGTGAACAGTCCGATTTGTCTAGCTAGTCCTCGAATTATTGTTGTGGTTGTGTTCTCTGAGCTGGCTGGATAGTTAATTTGCGAAGCTTTCATCACCCTACTAGGTGACATCTTCAGCCCATTCTTCATTGGTTGTTTTTGTGTGTTTTCACACCCTCCAGGCTACTTGCATTGGAACCGATTGTTTCTTCAACTTGAAGTTTGACCCTTTGTGTATGTGTGTGAGGTTTCTTTCTTATCGGTTGATAAATTTTGTCGATCTTGATGTGTCTATTGATTGATGATTCACTGGAATGCCAAGCTTCTAAAAATTCTCTAGCATCCCTTAAAGGATATATCAGAAATCACTGCGAGACTCTTCAAACCTTTAGGAATTGACGTCACACACACACACAAACCAACAAAGTCACTTCACTCAGCTGGCTCCATGTCAACCAAAAGACCTACTCAACAACGAAAGAAGATAAAACCAACATCATCTACAAAATAAATTGTAACAGCTGCGAAAAGCAGCATACTAGCCAAAGTGGACGTCTCTGCTCTTCGTCTTCGTATCCACGATCATAAGCTAGCCGTCAAAAGACATAAAAATCCCTTTCCTCACTCACTCATATCGCCTCACTGCATACAGACAACCACGGACATCAATTCGACTGAGACAACCAAACCAACGCTCAAATATTAGACAAAGGAAACAACACCAAGAATGCTGGAGAATTTTTAGAAGCCTACGTGGTATTTCAGTGAATCATCAATCAATAGACACATCGAGATTGGAAAAATTTATCAACCGATAAGAAAGAAACCTCACACACAAAGAGACAAGGGGTTCAAGTCAAAGAAACAATCGGTTCCAATACAAGTAACTTGGAGGGTGTGAAAACACACAAAAGCCACTAATCATGTCCACTGTGGTCACCGACCAGGAGTGATGATTACTGGTGAACTCGTGGAGAAATCTAAAAGCTCACTTCAATTTAAATTGAGGTATGCGCTGAAGATGCCACCTAGTAGGGTAATGAAAGCTCCACAGAGAACACAACCACATCAAAGTCATCCACCTGAGCTACAAATCTACTCCATCATATCTAGTCCTCGAGTGTTGGTGCTGACTGTAGTGCACTAGTCAAACTGGATGACCCACCGCCTATGTGGTGCACTTGTCACTTTTGTTTGCAGGTTGAACGCCATCAGCAGGGACCACCCATGAGCGTAGTTTTCATGCCTATTGGCTCTTTTCAGCACTGCGTATTCGCAGTCGTCAGGGCACTTGAACTCCTTGGAAGATTCGACCTAGCTGAATCTAGTTTCTCAGTGAGGAGAGTGATCTTCTGAGATATTTTGGCTGACGATTGACTACTTGTGGGACTATAACGCTACCATTTATTGGTCATCGAGGAATTATCAGAGTCATGTATCTAGTCCTTGGTACTGGGTGCTGGTTGAATTGTATGAGCCGACTTCACGATGCTTTCATCAGAAGAATTCAATCATGTAATTGGTGACACGGTAATGAATCATCGAAAATACATCACTTCTTTTGCCTTAAAGATATGTGCGAACACACAGGTAGCCTGTGCCTTGGACTTCCTATGGATTTCCTCCGACTACCCCCGGCCGAGGTGAACTACCTTCAACTGTTGGTTTGTAGCGTATTTCATCGTTTTCAAGTAAGACAGCGAAGTGACTGGATCAGAGCGTTATAAAGAGCACCTCAAAAAAAACACAGACCTTCATTAACAGCTGTCTTCGCTCAACACTGCTCAGGATCAGATGGCCGGCCGGCCAAAACAGATCAGCAACAGGGATCTCTGGCAAAGAGCAAACCAACATAGCGGAAACCGATTGTGCAACAAATAAGCGGGAAGAAATGGAGGTGGATTGGGTTGTGGCCATACTCTGAGGAAACGAACCATCAAGTGACATCACTAGACAAGCCATTGCTCGAGTGAGACCCGAAAGGGAAGCGGCGAATTAGTTGGTCTGCATTGCGAGGGTGGGTGACTTTGAGGAAGAGGTGCTGTGAAGAGGAGATGAAATCATATGGGCAGACTTGGTTGGAGTCAGGTGAAAACTGTAGGAGAGATCCGAACGCAATGGAGACGTGCACAGCTGAAGCCCTATGTTCCTCTAGGAATTAAAGGCAATAATAATAATAAAAATCGTATTACTCAAGATTCCGTTGAACTTGAGATTTCAAAGAAAGACATTTTTTTAATCTAGTTAGGTAAATGGTGCGATTAAAGTGTTTAGAAAGGCTTACTCTTCAACGCCTACACCAGATATACATCCACCATATTTGTGTTTGTTTGTGTTTCCTGAAATCACGATCGTTCGTGCATGAATCAACATTAGCTGAGATCAAAGATGAAAGATGAAAAATGGGCTCACACTTCACTATTGACACAATAGAAAATGCTGCATATACAGATTGAACAAATAATCATAACAAAAAACAACCAGAATGGAATCTCATGTGTAAAGTTTGGTTAGCTGGATTAGTCAAGTGGGTAGCTTAAAATTAAACAATAACAATAATGGTAATAACGATAATTGATTTGCACAATTCAACTTTGTAGCCTCAAGGCACACTTTATATCGCTGCTGTTGTTGTTTTTCTTTTAATCTTCACACATTTGATGGCATGTTGTGCAGTCTAAAGTCTCGTTAGCATACATATCGCACTCTCCGATAGTGTGTGCAACACACTGAACACAACCAACAGTGCTCTGACAGTCTTTTGAAGTTTTACGTATCATATTATTGATAGATGTGTTTTGTGGTGTTGTTCTTTTTGTTGTATAAAAACGGATGAATTAATTGTATGGGTCAGAGTTTTGTTTTTGACTTCAAAAGCCTTTTCTGCACACACTCTCGGAAATGATTTCGCATTACTTTTTGTCACCTTCTGTTTCCGTTTCAAAGTGTGTGTATAATCCTACGAAAACATACTTCTCACCTTATGCATTTCGTGAAGCCATGTATACCACCTTACATTTGATTGATCGATTGTTCGGTTGATGGTGAGTGAAAAGTTCGATTTGTCTAGCTAGTCCTCGAATTATTGTTGTGGTTGTGTTCTCCGAGCCAGCTGGATGGTTAATTGCCCGGTGTTTGTCGCATTATCCAATCTACTGCAATCAGGAAAATCATTGGCGATAGTAGGCAGGCAGCCACCCAGCCTTGTCTTACTCCCGTCTTCACTTCTTCGAAGGATTCCGTAAGTTTCCCGTTGTGTCAGAATATTAAGAAATGCTAACGTCGAAACTGGTTTACAGCAGGTTTGGTATGAGGACAAATACTCGCCGACAGACAGCATTCGCTAGTGGTTGAGCCATTTCCTAAATAAACAGAAGTTGGAATTCATGGGCTGGCTGGCCATTGAATCGGGCCCTAATGGCTTAATGGTCTACGAGCTACGTCGCCTTGTTACCAGAAAGTCCTACATTCAAACCCCAGTTGGTGCGTTCTCCTACAGAGTCCAAAATTAGGACGAAACAGCTGTCCAGTACTCTCAGGTTTTCCAATGATTCTTTAGCCGATGTAATCACTTAATTGAAACCTCAATGTGCAAAACTAAATTCTTTTCTGCCTCTTTTATCTTCAGTTCATGCTTTTTACATCACTTCTATAATGAATGATCTTCAATTCTCGACGCTGGCACTCTGATAAACAAGGTTTTTGAAGGATATACCAACAACATACTACTCACAAACTCCTGTCAGTAATATACATCCCATTGTTGCATTATTAGATGTATGTACCGTCATAGAACATTTATTAACCGAAAGTCTCTGTAAAATTTACCCTATATAAGTGAACCAATCAATTCTTAAGAAGTTTCGAGTGACGGGATATCTAAGTAACTATGGTAACATTTGTGTGTGTGCGTGCGTGTGTGCAGCACTATGTCGGTTGATTATCGAATTTCGTTTACAGTGAGTGTTAAGATGTAAAGTTTGGATATGATAGAGAAGATTTGTAGCTCTGGTGGATGATTTTGTGTGTGTGGTTGTGTTCCCTGAGCTGGCTGTCTAGTTAATTTGCGAAGCTTTCATCTCCCTACTAGGCAGACGACATCTTCCTTCAGCTCATACTTCAATTTGAATTGAAGTGAGCTTTCAGATTTCTCCAAGAGTTTATTGACCATCTCTCCTGTTCGGTGACACCTTGGACGTGATTGACTGTTTTTGTGTGTTTTCACACCTTCTAGGTTATTTGAATTGTAACTCATTGTTTCTTTAACTTGAACTTTGACCCTTTGAGTGTGTGTGAGATTTCCTTCTTATTGGTTGATAAATTTTGTTGATCTCGATGTGTCTATTGATTGATGATTCACTGGAATACCAGGTAGGCTTCTAAAAGTTCTCTAGCATTCTTGGTGTTGTTTCCTCTGCCCAATATTTGAACGTTGGTTGTGGCAGTCGAATTGATGTCCGTGGTTGTCTGTATGTAGTGAGGTGATATGAGTGAGGGAATGGATGTCATGTCTTTTGACGGCTAGCGTATTTTCGGGGATATGAAGACGAAGAGGAGGGACGTCCACTTTGGACAATGTAGTGTTTTTCACAGTTGTTACAATTTATTTTGTAGATGATATTGGTTTTATCTTCTTTCGTTGTTGAGTCTTTTGACTGACAAAGAACCAGCTGAGTGAAGTGATTTTGTTGGTTGGTGTTCGACGTCAATTCCTAAAGGTTTGAAGAGTGTTGCAGTAATTTCTGAGATGTCCTTCGCATATGGTAGGGTGATTTTCTTTGTCCATTCCTTGGAGGCCTCTGATTTCATAGGCTGGCTTGAGGGTATATGTCTTTTGATAACATTCCGTGTATATCCATCCATTCTTTTTGAAGACGTCCACGAGATATCTTTCTTCAATTTTCCTTAAGGTTGAAGTGCTGCAATGACTCCTGGCTCTGGACAACGTTCAAATATTAGACGGAGGAAACAACACCAAGAATGCTAGCCAGAGAACTTTTAGAAGCCTACCTGGTATTCCAGTGAATCATCAATCAATAGACACATCGAGATAGACAAAATCTGCCGACCGATAAAAAGGAAAACTCACACACAAAGAGACAAGGGGTTCAAGTCAAATGAACAATCAGTTCCAATACCGACACAAGTAGCCTAGAGGGTGTGAAAACCCGCAAAAACAACCAATCACGTCCAAGGTCACCGACCAGGGGAGATGATTAATAAACTCGTGGAGAAATCTAAAAGCTGACTTCAATTCAAATTGAAGTGTATGAGCTGAAAGAAGATTTTGCCTAGAAGGGCGGTGAAAGCCTCGCAAATTAACCATCCAGCTAGCTCAGAGAACATAATCGCATCAAAAGATATGAAGTGTCATGATGAATCACTACAACAGAACCAATATAATTTCAGAGACAAATTAAATTAAATCGATTCTGTGACTGAGTGCATCGGTGGCACAGTGGTCAGGACGCTCGCCGACCATGCACATGGTCCGGGTTTCGATTCCCGGCCACCGACGCACTCCTTTACCTCGCTAAGCCAGAAATAAAGCTGGTAAAGTGGAAAGGTTGGGCATGAGGCTAGCAACCCCATCCTGTAAAATAAACACTACTGCTACAGAAACTTCAAGCCACTAGCTTGAAGCCCTATGTTCCAATGGTAACGTGAAGAAATAAAAAAACTAAAGATTGTCTCATTAACTGGTGACTTGTGTCACCTCGTTTACTACAAGCTAACTAATCTTCTCTTGCATTCCTCCGATCCAATAACTAAACCTACCGCTGTCATCAGTTACAATCTTAGAAATCATCACAAACTAGCTGCTATAGAGCATTGTCAGACTTACATGCGGTACAACTTCTTCTTCTGAAATAAGTTTTTAGTCATTTGGAATAGACTACCAGCTGATGTGCGTGGGATGCAAACACACTCCCAGTGTGTTCATCTCCTTAGGCACCAGACTGCTCAAAGATGACAATTCACTCCTGCGTCTGAATCCTACACCCTCTTTTTCACCTTACAGAGATATTTTAAGTTCATTAAACGTGTAAGTTACAACAAACTACAATTATAAATGCTAATATTATTGGAAGTACATGATAAGCATTTCTAAACAGGACAGTGATATTAGTTCACACTTATAATATAAAAGTTAGCATAACGGGACTAGTTAGTTAATTAGTTAGTGTGCCAAAAATAACCCTACTTACTAGACAAAAAATATATATATAAATCACTCCTTGAGGACTCCACTTGCTCTCTTTTGTATTACTGTTGTTTGTCTTCTTTTTTCGCTCTCACCATTTTAGCTTCCGTGTGACTTTTTGAATAAGAATGAAGAATGTGGATATTTGATCATTTACAATGACAAATGATCTGCAAACATTATTGGTCCCATATCTCACAAGTGCCTCGTGAATTACGCATTACCTTCCCCCATGACACAACCATGATTACAGTTGTGGAATATACCTTTATACCAATGAAATAGTATTAATTTATAATACTTCATGACTCTTCCATTTCTTAAAAACACCCGTTTATAAGAAAATATAAACTGTCATTATTATTAGTCTACATTGAGTACAATTCACTCGTGATGTTACGATGAAAATGCTGACAAGACTATACAAGTGTATCGCTTATTTTAAATTATTACCAAATTTTGGATATAAATCAAGAATAAGACTCGATGCCACACACACACCAAAGTTATATCGGGGGGAATGACTTCAAGCTTTATTTTTTTCCAGGTAAAGCATTTAATAAGGTATCCCACTTAGGTGGAGGCAGAAGGTAAGGGTCAATGGTGTACGGTCAGGGTGGAAAGCAATACTAAGTGGAGTACCTCAGGGAACGGTACTTGGCCCTTTGCTATTCTTATTATACGTAAATGAAGTGCCAAAAATTCTTACCTCATCTTCCTTACTATTTGCGCACGATATTAAGATATGGAAAACCGTAAATAGTAGCGATGTTAGGTTGGTACTACAAAACGATCTAGACAAATTAACCGAATGGGCTAACCTTTGGAGTCTGGAAATTAATTCCAAGAAAAGCGCGGTAATGCACTTAGTTCAGAAGTCTTACACGTCGTACTGCATGGGGGACACAGAACTGCCAGATGTTAGGGAACAAAAGGACTTAGGAATTATTGTTAGCCATGACTTAAAAATAGCGGTAAACTGTAATCGAGCCGCAGCTAAGGCTTTTCGAATGCTATGGGCACTTTGAAGAGCTTTCAAACGATTAGATGAGGGTATGTTCCAAGTACTCTATGCAACATATGTCAGCAGTCCTCGTCTAGAGTACTGCATACAAGCGGCGAGTTGATGCTTCAAAAAGGAGGAACATACCCTGGAAAGAGTACAGAGGGTAGAACCAAATTAGTTAGTGGTATCTCACACCTTCGTTATGATAAGAGGATGGAGCATTTAAATCTCTTTCCGTTATCATACCGAAGGAAGAGAGGAGACTTAATTTTAGCATACCGTATACTTAAGGGTGATTTAGGAACTGACCTTTCTAAACTTTCCTCCCCTTCTAGGATACATTTACGGGGTCACCGCAAAAATGTGGTCAAATCGAGGATGATTAAAATACGTTTGAAGTTTAGATTCTCTCACAGAGTGGTCAACGACTGGAACTCCCTACCTGATTCAGTAGTAACAGCTCCATCGGTGAACGCTTTCAAAGAGAAGCTGGATCTCTGCAGAGATATATATCGCGAGGATTAACATAGGCAACAACAGCCTTCTATTCTTATAATCTGAATCTATTTGTAATCCATCCAAAACAGACTTGGTTTGTTTTTTTGTTAATGCGAAGACAATATTTCTACATTTCTTGATGTGATCCATTGAATGACTGGTTATCATATCGTTCCCACAAATCAAAGACAAAAATGACAGCAAGCATGTAATTTAACCATAAACCAAATTCGTGTATTTTAAATAATACTTGTCCAGCCTGTACAACTGGTGTGTCTTACATAGGTAGGAATAAATATGTACCTTATTATTATCATTACTAAATATGCTTACTAATCGTATATGTAATTTATCATATTGATGATGTCTGTAAACTGACATCCCTCATGTATAAAAAGTGAGAACATATTATTATTATTAATCCTTCTTGAATGATAATAACATCATGGTGTATGATAAAAATCGACGGAAATCTACACTGTTGAATTTGTACGAAATTTCGTTGCAGACTTGTATCACTTTCAAAACAGAAATTCTGGGGGCGGGAGAGAAATAAAATGCAGCCTAATGCTGATTTTGAATTTTGTATATAGAATTGAAAGGATCAATCAAATTAGCGGTTCTTTCAAAAGACATTAATTAGAGTTTGCAAACAAATTGTAAGATAAAATTTAAATAAAAAAAAATCGACGGAATATTCCCTTGTTTCTCGACGTCCATCTGACAAGAAACGCCAATAACTCTCTGAAAGTGTCTATATACAAAAAGCCTACATGGACTGGACAATTCATCAAAGCTTCAAAGCTTCGTCCCTCTAAGCAGAAAGAGGAAACTGATATACGCTGTTTCCTCCAGGATTCGGAGGATAAACAGTGAGGAGGTGATTGTTGAAGAACTGAGTAATCTCCGGAGAACACTGATGAAAAACGGTTTTCCGCCGAGGTTGATAGACAAGAACCGCAAATCAGCTAAGATTTCCTCACCTTCAATCTGCTACTTTTTTATATTTTTCATTACAGTTTGATTCCACACCGTAGTTTTCGGAATTTTCAGTATGTGGTATCGGTAGCTTAAATTTTGCAGGCCGACCATAGGTATCAGGTGTGCGCCGGCAGGGGATTGAACCCCGAACTATGTGAATGGTCGACGAGAGTCCTAACCACTGTGCTACACCCCATAAGTCATGACTCACCCAAAAAGAATGGTGGAGGTACGTAGATGACACATTCACTGTACTTAGAACACAGGATATAGATAGATTTTTTGAACACATCAACTCAAAGATGGAGGCAATTCAATTCACTTATGATGAATTGTATATTCAGGAAGAGGAACTTCCAATATTAGGTTGCAGCGTAAAAAGGAAAGAAGATGGGAAGTTAAACACGCTAGTGTGTGTTTACAGGAAACCCACACATTCAAAAAGATATTTCGACCTCCTATCATCCCATCCTATTTCAGTGAAAATAGGATTGGTGAAATGTTTAAGTGACAGCAAAGCACAAAATCCAAGTAGTACCAAGGGAAATCTACGACAGGAAGTGAGACATATAAGAAGAAGAGAAGCCTTGAAACTTAATAATTACCCTGATAAATTAGTCAGAAAGCATGTAGCGAAATGTAAAAATAAAAATAAAATAAATAATGATAGTGGTGATAGTGATAATAGTAATAATAATGACGACATGCATGTCAAATATGCTCAAGATAGTGAGAACACCATTAATAAGGAATCTAAATTATCACTAGTAATCGCATACAAGGAAGGAACCTCGGAAACCACCCACCTAACGCAGAATTATTAACAATGCTGGCATGAAGGAATAAAAGTGGCTGTCATTCAAACCAACCACAAAGTCAATTGGAAACAAGCTTTGTCGGTTGAAGGATCAATCCTGTGGGGCCTTTCAAACAAAATAATTAAGTTTATCTAATCCCCTGTCTGCTGCAATGATTGTCAGGTGAAATACATAGGTCAAACTAGTAGAACAGGTGCAGTCAGACTAGCCGAGCTTAAAAACCTAGCAGCAAAATCTAGATTAGTTTACCCGAATAAGATAAGAAATCTACAGAATACTTCAGCTATAGCACCACATGACATGCAATTACACACAACCACACAATAGGATGGGATAGGATGACAGTTTCAAAATCCAATGTCATAGCAGGGTGTAGGGAGGGAGAGACTGATAACAACGGAAGCTTTGTTTATCAAATCAAGTGAGAGTGAATACGTGTAATAGGAATGATTCAACACCTCTCCAGCCAGATATCTGGAAAATTCTACTACTTCAACAACTCAAGTTTCGAAGTCGTGCGATTACAATTGATATGAAACGTCATCCAGTAAATACTAATACTGTTTCACTGACTGACTGACTGACTGACTGTGTGATACATCCATCTAATAAACAAACTAATATGGAATTACTTACTACCACCACCACAGTGCCCTAGTTTTATACACACATATTTATATTCTTTTTGCATATTTTGTACATCCCAGAAATGAAAGGATATTATAACCTTCCAATTCTTTATTTCATAACTATAAATTCATCACTTCAGTGAACATTTTTTTGCATAATCTAGTTTCACTCATGTATTTTTGAATGACACTTTTTTGTGGAGTTTTTTCAATGCTACCGTGAAATCTGTCACCATCTCTTTTCAATGGAAAGCCTAAAGCATATCGATCGCTTGAGTGAATCTTATTCACCTGAAATGGGTAACAGAAAACGAAATTAAAAAAACAAAGCAAATGGGATGGAATACGGTGTAATAGCGACGTACTGTTTGAAAGATACATATCTCTTATTGGGATGAAATAATAATAATAATAATGATAATAATACTAGTATTAATATCAAAAACTAGTTCCTAGTAGCGTCAGCAACTGTACCGATAAGCAGTAGTGTTGTGTCACATGAGAGATGTGAAAATTTCTCTCTAACTGTGTTCACTTCACCTGTTTATTTCATTCTGTGTGAATTACAATTTCACTCAGTTAAGTACACTTGGACCGGCAGAGGACAAGGGCGAGGCAACAAATCGCCTTTATTTAGGAAATCAACACATACAATTTATAGATTTTCATGTACATACATTATTATCGATTATTGTTAGCAGACAAACACAGTCTTCTGATTGGTGGTTGTTTCTCTTTGTGACTGTTTCTTGAAGGTCAGATCATCTATCTGCTATCTGCTAATTGTATCCGCCTACGCAAACAAAGTGTGCTGTGATTGGTTGTTGGTTGAGTCAGTCAGTCTTTGTTTTTGCTTGTTTTCTCATGACCAATATTTGGGACATCAACAACATTGACGTAAATTACTGTCTACCAATTTCGGCTAGCGCAGACAGCTCTCACCACACACTCACTTACTTAGTATTCTCCGGTCGAAATAAACTGACGTATATATATTGTCCAGCTATCTTCTTCCAATAGAGCATCTGATTTCAGCTTTATTGCTTGCGATTTCTATCTGCAAGGAAAATTTATAAAACACCAAGAAACTGGATAACAGGCATCGGCAAAATTAATCTTTAAGCACCACTAACTACAATCAGCGAGTGACCTGGAACACCCCAGTCACGTGAAAGAGGCATTTTCGTGTATGGAATATATATATATGGCGAAGTTGAACAACAGGCCTATCAGGAGTGCGATTGCACCAATGACCTTGAACGCATGCTACTCGTTGGCTCTCAGTTTTAGCTTGGAGTATCAACAGAGTAGTGTAATTCCATTGTGGGTAAAATTTATTTTAATTTAGTCTCATAATATAATGCAGTAATATTTCCTGAGCAATAAATTGTGCACGAAACATCATCGGTAAATATGACTGTATAACACCACTGTGAAACTTTATCAAAATAAATGTTGCCCACAATCGAATTATACTCTACGACAACCACAGTGCGCAAGTTCTCTTCTTATATCAACAGAGTAATTTAACCACATTCTCTGCATGTAATTATTTAGGTCTTATAAACCTAACGATAACCCTAATCTTTCCTGAACCTAACCCTAATTTGAAAAGATCCCTAACCCTAACTGTAATCTAACTCGAACCAACTCTAATGTGTCGCCTTTTTATTAGGTTAACCCAACCCTCACTTGTCCTTGGCTTAAAGAGTAACTTAATCTTTCCCAAACACCTAAGCTGAAACTTGCCAGATAACCCATTTGAATAGCATAACACTTTGATGAGCATATTTTATTGATGATGACAACATTATTTCTTGGCCAGGTTTCCCTAACTTGCTCAGTGAGCGTTTCAAGGTCATTGGTGCGCGGTCACACTCCACTGGTAGTTAGTTAGTGGTGCTTAAAGTTTAACTTGGCCACAGCATTCTTCCTATATATTTAACCAAACTACAGGGAATAATCCATCGGACTATTGGATTGCATATCAGCTAAGCTGGTGGTGAATATCGACGGAATCCGAGGCCTCTACTTCTCATTCAGTTTGGAACTTGTCAGTGGCATATAACCGACCACAACCGGTATCAGTGATGGTGCTCCCAATGAGACTCATACTTAGAACTCTTCGATTCAAAAGTGAAATCTAAAGACATTTGTAAAATTTAAAACAATTAGTTCCCTTTATGAATTTAAGGGATTTATTACTTCTATGTACTAACAATGTCAGGTTTACATTTGTAGGCGATTGTTTCGGCCAAGTTGATGGTGTAGCTATGGGAAGTCCGTTACGGTCCCTTTTGGCAGATATCTATATTCCGTACACTGAGAATTTATCTGAGGATATAATCGAAAATGTGCCACTTTATAGAAGGTATCTAGACGATATGGTAATCATCAGTGATAAGTCTTGTTCTGCCATCTCAATTTTAAATCGAATGAATGAAGTTCAGAATAGCAAGCATATCACTTACATCTGTCCGTACAAGAGGAAGATAAATGTTTATCTTTCATAGACATATCGCTTAGTCTACTGATGGCTTGATGGGTCAATAAAACGATCTATTTATCGAAAAGCTACCTGGACAGCAAAGTACCTTAATTACCACAGTGTCTGCCCTGTTCTGTACATAAGAGCCTTAGCGGGCTAAGTGCCTCTTCAGAAGAATCCAAAGAATATGCACTGAAGACAGACACACTTGATGATGAAGAGGAAAGAAAGAAAGTTGACACAAACTCTGGTTGATAACAATTATCTAGACAAGTTCATCAGGAGATATAAGGTGGTCAGATCACCAAGACCCACTCTACAACTCCTTCTAAGAAAGGCGTGTACATCAAGCCACCTTATATGGGCGGGGCATCATAGCAGTTTGATGACTAGACAAAGACTGGATGCTGCTGTTAAAAAAGACATTTTATGCAGCTTATATCATAATAATCGAGAATGTTAAGTCAATATATCCATCCATCTAAGCCCTTCGAACATGCGAAAAATGATGTCACATCCCACTGTATTTACCAATTTGAATGTGCCTGTGGACACACATACATAGGGAGGATTCATCGATGTCTGCAAGTAAGGGCTTTCGAGCATATTCCTAAATGGCTCCAGAAACAAATGGAATCATCAGAACCTATTAACGGTGAGATCAGAAGACTAAGCTCTTCTATTGCGAAACATATTATAGAGACGGGACATAAAATTGACGTTAACAGATGTTTTAAACCTATCTATAAAACGTGTTTGGGGTGTATCCTAAAGTTTGTGGAAGCCCTAGCTCGCAATTAGAAAGTTTAAGCCACCTTTATGCGTTCAAAAACAATTCGTCATCACATTAAACCTTCCTTGGTAAATTTTGTTTTGATACCATAGCAGTTGTACTATTACCTCTGTTATTTGGTTTAGTGGTCTTCATTGTTATTTCGATATTGAATATGTCCTTTTAACTTGATCTAAGTCTATTTTCTCACCTCTCACCTCTTTATTGATTTCACAAATATTGCTAAGAGAAATCCATGTGTGTGATCAGATTGTTCGAAATGTGTTGCGCAAATACATTACACGATTCAGACAAATTACGTATTCTTATTGCTGCTTTATCTACATTTGTAAAAAATTATATTTGTAAAATCTCAGCGAAATTGAAATGGTTAATTCCAACGTTTCCTCTGTGTTCGACTATCTGGTCCGAACTTCTTCAGGGAAATTAATCGAAATTAACATAATAGAGTTTTATATATAAAAAGGGGGACATCTCTTGTTTTAAAAACTTTGTCCAATCACATGAATCATGAAACAGGTATCAACATGTATAATAAACAAAATTGTATGAGCTGTGATCAAAATTTGTCCTCTGACTTTCAAAATTAGTCTACTTTTGTTAAACTGTATGTGTATATGCAGTATTCAGTGGTGTGTGTATGTGTGTATGTGAACAGTCATAAAACATTTTGTTAGCCTCTCCATAAGAAGACGTAGACCATCGGGAATTTCGACCAAGTATGACTGATTGTTGATGCATATCCAATTTTTATTTATAAGTCAGGATTCGCCATGCATCACCTAAGATCACACCACACTTTTACGTCTGTTCAAATTGTTGGGATTCACCCATATATGCAGGGCTTCTGCAGTCAGTCTTTCTTTATGCGAACCAAAGCCTTTCTGTAGAACCTTAGTCTTATCAAAGTCGATTTTGTGTCCCATTTCTATCGAATGCTGGGTTGTTTTCTATCTTCTTCAAGTCTGCAGTGGTCTTTGGAACCTTGTTTAAACATTGTTTATACTCATTCACTCTTATATTTACCTGTCTGGAAGTTTCTTCTACATATACGGCGTCACAGTCCACACAATTGATCTAGAATACTCAATTCTGCTGGTTTTCTTGTTCTATTTTATTCTTAACCTTCACCAGTAATGAGCGTAAAGTGTTTGATGCACGAGAATACACTTTTATGTTGTTATGATCGTTAAGGATTCGCTTTATTTCATCAGATGTTTCGTTGTGGTAAGGAATCACCGTTGTACTAACCCAATTCTTAGCAGCAGGTTTCGATTCATCATTATCTTCACATTTTAAATATCTATTTATGAAGGTTTTTGGATAATTATTTGATTCAAGACTGGATTGAACCAATTTTAGTTTCTTGCTAATCTCTTCCTCCTCCTCAGTAACTAGACATTTGGCTCTGTTGATCAGATTCTTGGCCACAGTTACTTTGGTGCTAAATGGGGGTGTGCTGAATAGCAAGTAGTTTAGGTATCTGTGCGAATTTGTCGGCTTTCTGAAAATGTTTATTTTGAATTTTCCATCTAATTTTCTTTTTACTAAACAGTCCAGGAATGCCAACTCATTCTCGTCAGATTCAACCTCTTTGGAAAACTTGATGGTTTCTGACATATCGTTTATTAAGTGAAAAAGTCTATTTAACAAACTACGTTTGATTATGATGAAGGTATCTCATCTACGAACCTCACCTAGATTACTAGGTCACTAGTATTCTAGCCGGTCCCAAGCCCGGATAAAGACGGAGGGTTGGGGCGTGGTGCTAGCAACTCCACCCCCAAAACTTAACCAAATTGCTACTACAACTTCAACGCACAAATATATTCAAAATTCTAAACATACAAACAATAACCTTACTTTTCGCTGGAGTCGGGGAAGTGGAATGACGCAGGCTGGTGAAAGCCTTTGGGAAGCCAGTCAGCCGATGTGCCTTCCTTCGGTGAAAGCAAAAATAAGGATGGGGACGTGGAATATTCGTACAATGTACGAAGCTGGGAAGGCTGCTCAGGTAGCCGCAGAAATGAGGAGATATAAAATAGAAGTGTTGGGAATCTGCGAGAGCAGATGGAACGGATATGAAAGGTGCCAACTATCAACTGGAGAGACAATAATCTACTCCGGTCACCCAGAGGACGATCACGGGCAAACCGAGGGAGTAGCCATCATGATGTCACCAACAGCGGCTAAAGCTCTCATGCAGTGGGGACCAATCTCCTCCAGGATAATGACAGCCAGGTTCAACTCAAAAGGAAGGAAGGTTACAAACATTCAATGCTACGCACCTACAAACGTCTCAGAAAAAGAGAAGAAGGAGGATTTCTACAGTCAACTACAAACAGTAATGGACAACGTCCCAAAGAGCGATATCAAAATCCTGATGGGCGACATGAATGCGAAACTGGGAGGAGACAATACAGGAAGAGAACTCACCATGGGTCGTGAGGCCCTCGGTGAAATGAACGAAAATGGCGAACTCTTCTCAGACTTCTGCGCCTTCAATGATTTGGTGATTGGTGGCAGCAGTGTGTTCAAATACAGGGATATACACAAGGTAACATGGATTTCACCAGATGGACACACCAAAAACCAGATAGACTTCATTTCAATCTCAAGGAAGTGGAGACGGAGCCTACTGGACACAAGATCGAGGAGAGGAGCAGATGTGGGTTCAGACCACTATCTAGTACAAGGGACTTTCAAGGTGAAGCTGAAAGCCTCGAGGATACCTGGGGATAGGCCACAATGCAAGTTCAACACGCAAAAACTGAAGGACACAATCACACAGGACATTTTCACTGCAACTGTCAGAGCAAAGCAGGAAACACTACGTGGCACCACTGAGGAATCATCCATGGAAGACCATTGGAACTCTCTGAAAGTAATTTTCAACGAAACGTGTTCAACGGTTTTAGGGAGAAAGAAGAAACAAGACAAGGAATGGCTCTCAACGGACACTTGGAAGCTAATAGAGGAGAGGAGAATGGTGCAAGAGAAAATGATTCAATGCAAAGATGGACAAGAGAAAGAGACGCTGAGCTCAACTTACACAGCAATGGACAAAGAAGTGAAGAAGACTGCCAGGTAGGACAAAAGACAATTCTTCGACAACCTGGCTACTGAAGCTGAGAAGGCAGCAGGCAAAAGGGACCTGAGGTCACTATATCAGATAACCAAGTCTCTACCTGGGAAGAGATCAACACAAGTGAAACCTATAAAAGACAGCCAAGGGAACCCAATTACCAAAGAAGAAAGACAGATTAAACAACAGGCGGACCACTTCAAAGGACTCTTGAATCGACCACCACCTACAACCCGTCCAGTAATACCAACAACAGCACGTACACAACTGCAAGTTAACGCCAATCCTTCAACGAAATCTGTTTGGAATAAAGCCATTATTATTAATGTAATCAAGCTTCTGAAAGCTAGAAAAGTAGCTGGACCAGATGGAATACCCCCGGAAGCACTGAAAGCAGATATGCTGACTCCATTATTGCAAAAGGTCTGGAAAGAGGAATAGGTGCCTACTGACTGGAGGAAAGGTTACCTTGTGAAACTACCAAAGAAGGCCGATCTGGGACTCTGCAAGAACTGGCGAGGAATCATGCTCCTGTCGACGCCAAGTAAAATCCTGAGTCGCATCATCCTAGAGATAATAAACAACGCACTGGATACAGAACTCCGCCAACCAGAACAAGCTAGATTCAGGAAAGGCAAATCATGTTCTGACCAAATTGCAACTCTATGCATAATCATCATCGAACAAAGCATGGAATGGCAATCAAACCTCTACCTCACTTTCTTTCATAGACTTTGAGAAGGCCTTCGACAGTCAGCGTTGACCGCGAAGTAATTTAGAAACTACTCGAGCACTACGGCGTACCCCAAGTATTCATCAACCTTATTCAGCAGCCGTACGACAATGGCACATGTCAAGTGATCCACAACGGAAAACTCAGCGAGTCGTTTGGAGTAAACACAGGAGTCAGACAAGGGTGCTTAATACCACCAATGATATTCCTGATTGTGGTGGACTGGATTATGCGTCGTCAGACAGTGGGAAACGAGAATACACGGATATCTTGGACAGACGTGAAGAAACTAGAAGACCTGGATTTCGCGCGCAGATGATTTATGTTTGATGTCACACAAGATCGAAGACTTACAAGCGATAACCGACAAACTGGTCGAAGAGGCTGGCAGCAAAGACAGGACTCCAGGTGAACATAGACAAGACGGAGGTAATGAAAATAAACAACCGACAACAACAGCAGCAGCAACATCCAACACCAATCACCATCAACGGGAGAGATTTGAAAGAGTTTAATTCACTCACTTATGAAGCTAGGGATCCTTGTCTCAACTACAGGAGAAACGGACGAGCATGTCAAATCGAGAAAAAGGAAGGCGAGAAACACATTCATCAACCTGAAACCAATCTGGAAATATTCGTCACCCAACATCAGCAACGAAATTCCGATTTTCAATACCAACGTCAAGTCAGTCATTTTTTTCTATACGGATCAGAAATTAGGCAGCGGGTGACAAAGAATATTTCCAACAGCCTGTTGCAGACCTTTATCAACTACAACAACTGTCTTCGCTCTATACTGAAGATCAGATGGCCGGAAAGAGCGAGAACCAACAAGAAACTATGGGAACAAACAAAACAAGAACCAATCGCTCAACAAATATGCAGGAGAAAGTGGAGATGGATTGGACACTCTCTGAGGAGGCCACTAGGTGACATTGCGCGTCAGGCCATCGCTCGAGTGGAACCTGAAAGGGAAGCGGTGAGTAGTGGGCCGTCCAAGGGTGACATGGAGGAGATCGTGTGAAGAGGAGTTTGAACAGTATGGACTAACATGGATGCAGGTGAAAAGTACAGCAGGAGACAGAAACAAGTGGAGGCGTGTAGTTGAAGCCCTATGTTCCAGTAGGAATCCAAGTGAACAATATTAATAATAATAATGAAACAAGTAGACTTTGACGAATCCTAACAATGGAAGAAAGAAACGGTTCGCTCACTAAAACCGGTCATTCCTACATACATAACCAAGATATGATTATATAAGATTTCGAGTTGTTGATAACTGCAGATCCTACAATATTATTATTTTCTTTAATTCCTAGAGGAACATAGGGCTTCAGCCGCTGACGTCTCCATTGCGTTCGGTTCTCTGCTAAAGTTTTCACCCACCCTCATACTGACGACCAACTCGCCGCTTCCCTTTCGGATTCCACTCGAGCAATGGCTTGTCTAGTGATGTCACTTGATGGTTTGTTTCCTCAGATTATGGTCAGCCAATCCCTATCCATTTCTTCCTGCATAATTTTTTCACAATCGGTTCGTCCTGAGTTGGTTCGCTCATTGCCAGAGATCCCTGTTGCTGACCTTGTCTGGCCGGTCGGCCATCTGATCCTGAGCAGTGTTGAGAGAAGAAAACTAGCGGTGGATGAAGGTCTGTAGTTTGTTTGAGATGCTCCTTATGACGTGCTGGCCAAGTCTCTGATCCGTACAGTGAGTAGAACTGACTGACTTCACATTGGAGTTGAAAATCCGGATCTTACTTTTGATGCTGAGTGCTGTTGACCTCCACACAGACTTGAGAGTAGTGAAAGCTTGTTTTGCTTTGCTGATCCTTGCTTTGATATTCTCGTCAGTTCCACCGCCTGTAGTTGAAACGATGCTTCCCGGTTGGTGGGTAGAAGAGGTTGTTTCTTTCAGGTTCCTCCGATTTATGCTGATTGTTGTCTGTTGTTGCTGTTCTTGTCCAGGAATCTTCATTACCTCTGTTTTCTCTGTGTTCACCTGAAGTCCTATCTTCTGTGGATGCTTCTTCTGCCAACTTGTTGCTTTTCGCTTGCATGTCTTCCAGATTGTGGGAAATCAGACACATATCATATGTTTGACGGTAAAGAAACCCTCTAAATGTAAATAACGTGGAAGGAAGACACAATTCTTATGCCTTCATAATTTCGTCTGGATTTAAAGGACAAACCTAAATATTCTGAGTTTCTCTTCATTCACTTACACCCAAAAACTTGAATAACTACTCGGCGAACACTTAGTATAGCGTCAGAATATGATTCAAAAACCTCCTCCACCCACCATCTAGTAATAACAGTTCAGAGCGTACCTTAATGGTGGTACACAAAACATGGAGGCCACATTAAAAGCCTGACTGATAGAATTCAGTCTACACCGAACAGATGATTAGATACATTCCCCAGCTACTAACTAGTCAAAAATATTTATTCACCACAGTCATACAGGAGGTCAAAAGTCAGCCCGAATAGCTCAGTTATGTCTCTGACTGCATCACAGCCAGTGACACGGAAAGGATATGAGTTGCTTCAAGCAGAAGCTAGGTACGCCTTGATTACAGGTAAATGACAGCAAGCATGAAACTTGGTCTAGCTGCGCAGGACTTCCTGTTGACTGCCTTTAACTATCTAATAGAAATAAAACGACTTACTGGAAGAATTACTGTAAAAAAATCAATTTAGGAACACTTAAAATCGCTATATATTTCGCTTTTTCTGTAGATCCATTCTTTAATTCGTCTATCTGCATGGAAATATAAGTACATGTGATGAATAGGTTAAAAAACATTTTATGTGTATGCAGGATAGTCACGATAAACCATGATAAACATTGGGATACAATATGTGTAACAGACCCTTTCTTCATTTGGTTTTCTGCAGCGAATCATACTTAAAATTTTAAAGAAGCTAAAAGACTTGATCTTATGTCATTTACCTCTGAACTACGACATTTCACACTAGCCAGATCGCATTCAGTAGCTTAAAAATCCTAATTGACTCATATGAAAAAGAGAAGACGTTCAGCGAAGAGACTCCTCTTTTCACCGGCGAGCGAATTCATTCACATAGCTAGATGTACAATCGCATTTATATATAATTATTTGTGTGTGTGTGTACATGAGGTTTTTCAAGTTTAAATAATTAATCAGGTAGGTAATACAAGAATGGTCTAAAATAGAAACAAGGTTGATTAGACAGCAACTAAAGTAAGGTTGAGTTAGGTAGCAAGTTAGATGACGACGTAATAGAATTGGCTAAAATGTTTCAACTTAAGTCAGGGTAGCAAAAGAAATAATTACAAGTAAAGACTAAGTAGAGGTTGGGTAGAGAATGATACCATTTAAATTAGAACTGAAATTGAGTAAATAAGTTGGATGACGTAACATAAATGACTAGAAATTGAGCGTTGGTCAAGTCAGTATTAGTGGTAATGAGGTGCAGAAATTAAATCGGGTGCAGGTAGAGAACAAGAAGGTTGAAAATGTAAAATATTACAATTGAGAAGGCGAAATAATACTAATGAAGGGACAGAAGAGAAAAGAAAAGACTAGGTAGAATTTACTTGTCGGGTAAAAAGATAGATTACGTCCATTGCAAGTGTAGTGATTGAACGAACTTCTTCTGTATGCAGAGTTCAGGACTTAGCAAGTGAATCACCATTGCTTCTGCAGTTTGAAGAAGTCTGATGATTCGTGCACTTCTAGGAAGACTACTTCTTATTCTGTAGACGACTTTGAAGTTTGTTTGGGGTGTAGCTTGGTGTCCGGAATCTATCAGATGTTCTAAGATAGAGCTGGATGGGGGCATCACTTTTCTCCTTTGTAAAACAATGTTGGTAAGTGTTCGGTGATACGTTTGAAAAGCGAACGCTGGGTACGGCCAACATACCTGGCTCCACACGAGAAGGTGAATTGGTAAATAAACACATTGATGAGGCCAGCAGTGGTAGCTTATCCTTCACGTTCACACGAATCCTAGGTTTTGTGGAGAAGGTCAGCGGTAGTTCAGCTGCGAAGAAGTTCTTTTTAAGTGAGCGTGACAGTCGACTTTTCAGTATTTCCGCAGGTAAATCTCCTTCCAATTGAAGGTTCATGTAGAGTAGTTTTTTTCAGAACGCTAAGCATGGGTGGCCTCTGCGGTCTAGGATTCATGGATTGTGCAATAAATCGTTCTGGATAACAATTCTCGAAGAGGATTCTCCTGAGATTGTCCAGTTCATTTGCTATGGTATCCGGGGTGGAAATCCTGTGAACTCTGTATAGCTGAGTGAACGGATCAGTTTTCGTTTGGTGTATAGAGGTACCCAACTGTGAAATTTAGTAAGTTTTGTAATAGAACAGCACAGACAATAATGAATATATCAAGCACGCTGGGATAAGAGATTTGATAAGCAGAACACAGACGCGGGTCGAAAGACTGTTTAATTATCAACCCGACCAATAGCAGAAGAATTCAAAGATGTATACAACAAAAGCGCTAGGCTGTAACTATTTAGCGACCACCTAGTTTTGAACTGACGCCTCCTTTTGAATTTGAACCACTACACAACCATCTCGCTTCCAAAAAGCTGTCCTCAGCGACTTCCGTCTTGCGTTCTCCCCGCCTCGACATCATCCCTGGAAGAGAAAGAGACACATATGGTTATTATGACTATCAATATAAGGCGGAGTTTTCCTCGGTGCCTGTCTCCTTGGTCGAATGGAACGGTTTCAGACGGTTGAAGTGCACTATCATTTTCTGAGCATCGTTGTTGTCTTCTTGGATTTCGTAGGTATTGTCGGCTGCTCTGCGATACACACCACATATGGACCTGCTCACTGTTTCTGAGCTGTATGACGACTTCAGTTGTCAGTCCCTGGTTGACGCTTATCATAGTAATGTTTCTGTTGCTCTTATGCTCTCTGGAGTTCCTCGCGTGCATAGCTATGTTACCTGGCTATGTCTCCCTCTCTCAGCCTTATTATCATATCCGATGTAGTCAGCGGATCATTTCACCGGGGCATAACCAATGTATCACTAGGCAGGCGTAACTCGCGGCCAGTCCATAACAGGTGTGGTGTCTTCCCCGTAGACATGTTCGTGCTTCCTCAGTAACATGATTTCTCAGGCTCATTGAGATTCCCTCTCTGAAAATAGTCGTAGTATTGATTTCAAGGTTCGATTGGTACGCTCTACTAGTCCATTGGCTTCGGGCCCGTGTGGTATGCTGTTCTTCTTGACTTCTTAATTCCATATAGATGACATAATTCTCTAACCAAGAGACTTTCAAAGTTAGTTCTTTTGATCAGAATGCATTAGCTCTGGTCCACCCCAACAGGGAAATCCTCCCACAAGTTGAAAAATTCCCCCGGAACAAACTTTTCCCTATTGTGGGGAATTTAACTTTGGGTTTGGTACTGGAGGACTGTGCCAGTGTGTCAGCAGTCAATGCTTGAATCATGTCTGATGCAGGTGTGGAGGTAGACGCTGTCGGTAGGGTTGATGATATCTCCGGTGTGCTCTGGTATTGTTTTCCCGATCACAGGTGCAAGCATTATCTGTAGATACCGAGTTCTTTATCTATCACTTTGATTTAAAAGAGATTCTGCATTTATAAAACACAAAATAATTGAGCCAGCAAAGAATATCCCCCTTTCGATAAATTCCTCCTCTTCTCGCTCTACAATTATATATTTATATATGCATGTTTATATACATAGAATATTCTAGATTAGTAGTCAATAACAATATTAGTGTGTGCTTTTGAAATAATATCGATTTGTAAAGTAAGATCACAATGGATTCACCACAGTTCATTAAAGATGCTTAAATTATAATAATGATAATGACAAAGATATAGTAGCAAATAGAATATCAAGTAAAATTAGTAAAATTCCACAAACATTTGGGATCATTCAAACCTAGATGGCAAAGTGGGTAAGGATAATGTCTGAACCAATTAACTTCTTTTGTATGTACAAATCAGGCTTGTTAATATGGATCCTAACGGCCAGCCAGCAAGCCTCACCAATATTTGGTAGTCGAACTCTTAAGGCAAAATTTAGGTTTTTTCGTATGCGGTAAATGACCCTGAAAGCCACCTGATTAACATAAATCAGTCTTGTGTTGTGTATCCACAAGATGAGTGAGATAGAATAGCTTTTTCCCTTGCTTAACCACTTTGCAGGTTGATGGTTGGAAATTTGACGAGTTACACGACTAATTGTACGGCCTATGCAAGTAACTGGCTCACTCCACAGGGCAGTTAAATAGATAGTTACACACATATGGAAGAGGCGAAATTAGGCGGATTGTCTTTAACTCTCGAACGAACGCGAAAGAGGATTGGTTTGTAAAGACAGAGCTATTTGCTATTATATCTTTATTATCATTATTTAAGCATCTTTAATGAACTGTGGTAATTCCATTGTGATCTAACTTTACAAATCGATATTATTTAAAAAAACACACTAATATTGTGTTTGACTACTAATCTAGAATATTCTATGTATATAAACATGCATATATAGATATAATTGTAGAGCGAGAAGAGCAGGAATTTATCGAAAGGGATATTCTTTGCTGGCTAAATTATATTTTGTGTTTTATAAGTAGATGTCTGAAAAAACATTTTCGCTATATTAAAAACAACATGATGATCGCCTAGACGAAAACAAAGCTGTTGCATGCAACTGGGTGTAATAGTTCCTACCGTAGTGAACAGGTTTATTGTCACTATCATTTCCTATCTATTCTTCTTAACTCTTCACCGGTGCTTATTCTCTCCTGAATTGCATAAAAAAGACTATATCGTACTTCGTAGAACTCTGAAGACTGTCAGTCAGTCAGTAGGGTGAGTGGCATCCCATTGGGTCATATCGTTGACATTGCCATTGATAGAAACTTGATGTCATATAAAAAAATTCGATAAAGGGATTTTGTCGGACTGCGAGCATCCACCGCAGCACCCACAGCTTTCACTTTGTGTCTTCTCAGGTAAAACAAGAAGTCATTTCAGAAGACTTTCTGCACGTACGTCTGAGTATAAAAATTCCACTATACCATATTTGGCGGCACGTACTTTATGTGATGAAAATAGTGTTAGGCATGAACTAACTAACTAACCTTCTTTGCACTAGTAAATAAACCATTTCCTCCACCCTTACAACATCAACCTTTATTGTTATTTTATTTCTTATATTTATAATCCTCTCAATTATTTGTTTTTAATTGTTTATTTATTTTCTCATAAGTGTGAACATCATTTAAGCTGTGTTATAACTGTTAATTTTGTATTTCCCCTCACCATGCTGCTATATCAACAGAACATTAGATTCAATGCCTCTATAATAACATGCTAAAATTCCCAAACTGTATCGACAATATTGTTAGAAACAAACCCACTGTTATTATTATTATTATTAAGTTGTTATTCCTCCTTTGTACTTTGCATACTCCTGTGGTTAATTTCATTTATAGTATGAGTTAATTAGATGCAATACTGTTAAAAATGCTCAGAATTCCATGCTGTAGTATATGTACAGATTTTGGAATAGAGTTGATAGTCATAACTATCACTTCTTCCTAGTGCGTCGGTGGCATAGCGGTTAGGATACTCGCTGACCATGCACATGGTCCGGGGTTCGATCCCCGACCATCGACGCACTCCTTTACCTCACTAAGCCAGAAATAAAGCTGGTAAAGGGGAAAGGTTGAGCATGAGGCTAGCAAACCCATCCTGTAAAAATAAACACTGCCACAGAAACTTCAAGCCTCTAGCTTGAAGCCCTATGTTCCGCTGGGATTGTGAAGGAATAAAAAAAAATCACTTCTTACTTGGGTTCCCAGCGGGACACAGGACCACAGAGAAACCTATCCGTTTGACAAGATTCTCTGCAGTCAATAACAACTGTTTCAATAAGTGAAAAAAAGCTTGCATTTCTACTCAATGGCTTGCTGATTGATGACAGTAAGACGATTCTCTAACAAATGTCACTGCCGGTGATACTCTATTTGCTACTATATCTTTATTATTATTATAATTTAAGTATCTTTAATGAACTGTGGTAATTCCATTGTGATCTTACTTTACAAATCGATATTATTTAAAAAGCACACACTGATATTGTTATTGACTACTAATCTAGAATATTTTATGTATATAAACATGCATATAGATATAATTGTAGAGCGAGAAGAGGAGGAGGAATTTATCGAAAGGGGGATATTCTTTGCTGGCTCAATTATATTTTGTGTTTTATAGATAGATGTCTGAATGAATATTTTCGCTATATAGAAATCTGCATATAATTGTCTGTTATGAAATATATTTGAAGCTTTAGCGACACGCAGCAAACACCGTTCATTCCTCCCTCAGCAGACTGTTTCAAGCAGTTACTTACAGTTATTTTATAACCCTAGCTTGTTCAAACATTTTCCAAATTACCTACCCTCATATAGCAGCAGTTATCGACATCTTAGAAGAAAGGAATTGCTGAAGTAAAAGCTTCTGTTAATACCATACAAGTAGTAATTAACCACATCAGGTCAGATTTTGTACTGAATTGTCTAAATTTTGAAGGCGATATGTAGATCGTTAATAATATTTCATTTAATTGAATTTTAGATTTTTATTCCCATCGATTGATTCATTGATTGGACTGAAGTGCTCGGTCTCAGGTGGACATGTCTGTTGCCTTCTTGTGCAGATTCTCCGACGATGTCTGGCAAAATCGGCAAAATTGAATTAAATAATCAATATGACTCGTTGCACAAGAAGTGGGGTGGCTCTCGTCGCCCAAGAGGTCTAGTGGATAACGCTTTGACTGGTGTTTGAAACTATGGCGTCACTGGGTTCGAGCCTTGGTGCGAGAAAGATCATCACTGACTCAGTGACTGGGAAACGAAGGTACATCCTCAAGGCTCTTTTATTTCTCTCTTATTTTGTACTCTATAGTGAACTCCTTCTTAATCATACTTAGCTACCTAAATTATTAACGTTGGCTTACTTTTTCTACTTTACTCTATTCCTTCTTTTGTGTATTTACTGGTTCCGACTACATTAGCACTATGAGTAGTACAAAATTTTCCTGTCATCAACCATCATGTAATTATTAGTTTTGTCGTTGTTTTTTTCTTATTTTTTTTATTTTGTTCGGCAATATTAACTGATAATCATTGGTTGTGAAAGCCATTATCACCACCTTAAAATTTTGCATTATTCAGGATTACTCACACTACCACTACAAACACTGCATTAGACCAGACAATAAAAAACAAAACAACAACCCAGAAATGTTATTTTATGATTGTTTAGAGTTGTTTCAACCAAATTAACTGATCATCTTGGTGATAAACATTCTTAAATATCATTTCATAACTTCTTGTATGACTATAGCTTTACTGTCACCATGCATAATCATATCATAGCTTCCACTACCCAATACTGAGATATTAGTATATGCTGTTTATTTTCCTTTCTACTTCTTGGTATTTTTTTGCATTTAAAAAAAATTATTTTGAGTTTTTTGTGTTTTTTCGCTGTTGGTGTCTTTATATTTATTTTTTGAAATACTCCTTTTAAACGTTGGATAAAATTAGATGCAAATATTGTAGATATGTGCTGAAAATTCCAGAATGTACCACTAGTACTGTTGCTGGAATAAAGCAAATTATTATTATTAAAGCCAACTGACGAGTCCTGAATAGGATCGGTGAAATGTGCGTTATCCTGAACTGGATTCCACTGCTAGTCACCAATTACCAGTTAAACACTTATTTCATTGTTTGAAAAACGTATAAATTATTCAGAAGCAAGGTGATTTCGAAACCATCTCAATCTGTTTTTACATTTAAGACTTCTTTGAATATCTCATAACTTTTAGGCGAATACTTTTAAGTTGGAGAGCTGAAAAAATTTCAAAGAAATTCACATGGAACAAAAAAATGAATTACAGCAAAAAAAGAGCAGTTCCACCTCAGTCGCAGAATGGTTAACGAGCCTAACTCGCATTCCGAAGTACCTAGGTTAGACTCCGTGTGTGGACACAGGTGTTTAATACTGAATACACTCAAACGAGAACGAAACAGCTGTCTCTTCTCCCGGGAATGGATTATTTCTTTGATTGATAACCATTCTTGATCTGATGTGAAACCCTAGTCAAATGCCTACAAAGTAACACTTGAAAAGAAAGATGAACACAACTCATCAACTCTACGATGACTGATATGCATGCACTGAGTAGATTAGGCCATTTACTCACTTCTTCTTATCACAACAACAGACAACAATCACCCGGCATAAATGGGAGGAAACTCAAAGAAACAACCTCCTTCACCCACCCACCACCTACCTGTAAAGCATCGTTTCAACTATAGGTGGGTGGAACTGAGGAGGATATCGAAGTAAGAATCGGAAAAGTAAGACAAGCTTTCATTACTCTCAAGTCTTTGTGGAGGTCAACAGCACTCAGCAATCAGCTTGAAAATGAAAATAAGATCCGGATTTTCAACTCCAATGTGAAGTCAGTCAGTGCTACTCACTATACAGATCAGAGACTTGGCACGTGCATCATGAAGAACACCTTGTAGTAACCCATTTTATTACTCATCATCGTACTATACTTTCATTGTGTAATTGTACTTCGATTTGTTTAGTACTCTAAATCTTGCGTGTTAACAATTGATAAATTTGTACTCGCTCAAATTTTGAATTTTGTTTACGGCGAGAATACACATTCCTACACCTTCTCAAGTGTCTTCTGATTTACGTTGTGTGTGTCGAGTAAGCACAACGTTAGGACACAATTGTAAACGAGAAGAAGTGTTAGGATATACGTATACGCTAGTTTAATAAAAATACAGCAGCACAACAACCTTAAACAAAGTAAAGACCTTCATCAACAGCTAGCTGTCTTCGCTCAATACCAATCAAGATCAGATGGCAAGCCAGGAAAGATCAGCAACAGGGATCTCTGGGAGCGAACCAACATAGCAGGAACCGATTGTGCAACAAATAAGCAAGAAGAATTGGAGGTGGATTGGATTGTGGCCATACTCTGAGGAAACCATCAAGTGACATCACTAGACAAGCCACTGCTCGAGTGGAAACCGAAAGGGAAGCAGCAAGTTGGTCGTCTGTGCAAGGGTGACATGGAGGAGGTGCTGCGAAGAGTAGATGAGAGCATGTGGGCAGATTTGGTTGGAGCCAGGTGAAAACTTCAGTAGAGAACCGAACGCAATGGAGATGTGTGCGGCTGAAGCCCTATGTTCCTCTAGGAATTAAAGGAAATAATAATAACCTTTTTACTCAAAATTCCATTGAACTTGAGATTTCAATGGAAGACACTTTTTTCAATCTAGTTAGGTAGATGGTGCGATTAAAGTGTTTAGAAAGGCTTACGCTTCAACGTTTACACCAGATGTATATCCACCATATTTGTGTTTGTTTGTTTATTGTCTAAGATCAAGATTATTCGTGCATGAATTAACATTAGCTGAGATCAAAGATGAAAGATGAAAAATGGGCTGACACTTCATTATTGACACAATAGAAAATGCTGCATATACAGATTGAACAAATAATCATAACAAAAAGAACCAGAATGGAATCTCTCATGTGTAAAGTTTGGTTAGCTGGATTAGTGAAGTGGGTAGCTTAAAATTAAACAATAACAATAACATTAATGGTAATAACGATAATTGATTTGCGCAATTCAACTTTGTAGCCTCAAGTCACACTTTATATCGCTGCTGTTGTTGTTGTTTTTCTTTTAATCTTCACACATATGATGGCATGTTGTGCAGTCTAAAGTCTCACACCCTTCGATAGTGTGTGCAACACACTGAACACAACCAACAGGGCTCCGACAGTCTTTTGAAGTTTTGCTTATCATATTATTGATAGATGTGTGTTTGGTGTTGTTGTTTAAAAACTGATGAATTAATTGTATGGTTCAGAGTTTCGTTTTTGACTTCAAACGCCTTTTTCTGCACACACTCTCGGAAATGCATTTCGCTTTACTTTTTGTCACCTTCTGTTTTCGTTTCAAAGTGTGTGTATAATCCTATGAAAACATACTTCGCACCTTATTTATTTCGGGAAGCCATGTATACCACCTTACATTTGATTGATCGATTGACTGGTTGATTGTGAGTGAACAGGTCGATTTGTCTAGCTGGTCCTCGAATTATTGTTGTGGTTGTGTTCTCTGAGCTGGCTGGATAGTTAATTTCAGAAGCTTTCATCACCTTACTAGGTGACATCATCCTTCAGCGAATACTTCAATTTTAATTGAAGTCAGCTTTTCGATTTCTCCACGAGTGAGTTTATTAATCATCTCTCCTGGTCGGTGACCACCTTGAACGTGACTCTTTGGTTGTTTTTGGGAGTTTTCACACCTTCTAGGCGGCTGCTTGTATTGGTACTGATTGTTTCTTGGACTTGAACCCCTTGTCTCTTTGTGTGTGAGGTTTCTTTCTTATCGGTTGATAAATTTTGTCGATCTTGATGTGTCTATTGATTGATGATTCACTGGAATGCCAAGCTTCTAAAAATTCTCCAGTATCCCTTAAAGGATATCTCAGAAATCACTGTAAGACTCGTCAAACCTTTAGGAATTGACGTCACTTAGACACAAACCAACAAAATCAGTTAACTCAGCTGGCTCCATGTCCAATCAAAAGACAAACTCAACAACGAAAGAAGATTAAACCAACATCTGCATCTACAAGATAAATTTTAACAACTGAGAAAAACACTGAATTGGCCAAAGTGCCAAAGTCCCTGCTCTTCGTCTTCGTATCCACGAATATAAGCTAGACATCAAAAGACATGATATCCACTCCCTCACTGACTCATATCACCTCATAACCATCGTTCAAATATTAGACAGAGGAAACAACAAGAATGCTAGCCAGAGAATTATTAGAAGGCTACCTGGTATTCCGGTGAATCATCAGTCAATAGACACATCGAGATAGACAAAATCTACCAACCGATAAGAAGGAAACCTCACACACAAAGAGACAAGGGGTTCAAGTCAAAGAAACAATCAGTTCCAATACCGACACAAGTAGCCTAGAGGGAGTGGAAACACACAAATATCACTAATCATGTCCAAAGTCACCGACCAGGAGAGATGATTGATAAACTCACCCTTGGAGAAATCGAGAACCTGACTTCAATTCAAATTGAAGTATGCGCTTAAGATGTCACCTAGTAGAGTAATGAAAGCTTCGCAGAGAACACAACCACATCAAAGTCATCCACCTGAGCTACAAATTTACTCCATCATATCTGGTCCTCAAGTGTTGGTGCTGAGTGTAGTGCACTCATCAAACTGGATGACCCACCACCAATGTGGTGCACTTTTGATTGTTGTTTTCAGGTTGAACGCCATCAGCAGGGACCCCCCATGAGCGTAGTTTTCATACCTATTGGCTCTTGTCAGCACTGAGTATTTTTCCAGTCTTCAGGGAACTTGAACTCCTTGGAAGATTCGAACTAGCTGCAACTAGTTTATCAGTGAGAAATGGCATCTTCTGAGCCATTTGGGCTGACGATTGACTACCTGTGGGACTGTAATGCTTACATTTATTGGTCATCGGGGAATAATCAGAGTCATGTATCTACACATGTATTTCCACAGTGGCAAGGAAATACATACATCCTCGTTTCTCGTTGTATATACTCGGTGGAGATAGGAGGCAACAAAGTGATGCATTTAAAGCATATGCATACTTCCCAGGATCAAGGCGACTCTTTGCGGAATATGTCAAAATCTTAGAGTAATCAAATCCTACACGAGATGTAATCAAATAAATCCGAACGGCAAACAAGTGGTAGAACATATTTGAATATTCATCCATATGTCGATCATGATGACAAATCCAAATCACCACCCATACAGCGCCAATAAACCTGGATATCTATGAAATACCCAGAAAAGATGCTGATAGCTGCATTTTAGATCCCACTGACACATTCGATGGTCATATTCTGCTCCTGCATGCCTCTTTCGACATTTTTGCATGGATTGGTTCGCGGTTATTCTGGTTCCAGACCGAAAAGAATCAAAAATTGCTGAATTATTAATACTTCTCTACATGTTTAACTGGGTAATAACTGCTGCGGTGAGCCTCTTGCAGATTATATTGCTTAAAACATCGTTTACGGTAAACGCTATGCCACCGGCGCACTACTCCATGTATACATTATTAGCATGTTGATGATGCCTGTTACCTGGAGTTCCTCATGTACATAAAGTGAGAATATGTTATTGTTATAAGATGCATTTTATTGTTATATAAGGGAAATGACTTCAAGCTTTATTTTTTTCCCTAGCATCTGTAATCCATTTAATCACTACATTTGCAATGGACTTAATATACTTTATTACTCGACAAGTAAATTCTACCTAATCCCTTTCTCTTCTGTCTCTTCATTAGTATTATTTTGTCTTTTCAGTTGTAATATTTTGCATTTTCAACCTTCTTGTTGTCTACCCCCACGCGATTCAATTTCTACACCTCACTACCACTGTTACTGACTTGACCAACGCTCAATTTCTAGTCATTTATATTACGTCGCCATCTAACTTACTGACTAACTCAATCTTACTTTAGTTGCAGTCTTATTAACCTTGTTTCTATATTAGATCATTCTTGTATTAGCTACCTGATTAATTATCTAAACTTTACAAATCTCATATATACACACACACACAAATAATTATATACAAATGCGATTGTACAGCTAGCTATGTGAATGAATTCGCCGTCGAAAAGAGTCTCTTCACTGAAAGTCTTCTCTTTCTCATATGATTCAATGGGGAGTTTTAAGCTACTAAAACCATCAAACGTTGTTGAGGAGTCACAAAACCATCACCCAGGTTTTCGATGGTTCTCTAATTGATATCAATTCATTATCTAACTAACTTTAAAATCAACTCTTCAATCTACTCAACTGGAATATTATTATCCTTTCAGTACTTCTCATTATTATTATTTCCTTTAATTTACAGTGGAACATAGGGCTTCAGCCGTGCCTCTCCATTGCATTCGGTACTCTGCTAGAGTTTTCACCTGAATCCAACCAAGTCTGCCCACATGCCTTCATCTCCCCTTCACATCACCTCCTCCAAGTCACCCATCCTCACACTGACGACCGAATCACCGCTTCTCATTCAGGTTCCACTCGATTAATGGCTTGTCGTGTGATGTCAGTTGATGGTTTTCTCAGAATATGGCCAATCCATCTTCATTTCTTCCTGCAGATTTATTGCACAGTCAGTTCCTGCGGCGTTGCTTGATTCGCTCATTGCCAGAGATCTCTGTTGCTGATCTTTTCTGGCCAGCCATCTGATCTTGAGCAGTGTTGAGCAAAGCCAGCTGTTGATGAAGGTCTGTAGTTTGTTTGAGGTGCTGTTTATGACGCGCTGACCAAGTCTCTGATCCGTATAGTGAGTAGCACTGACTGACTTCACATTGCAGTTGAAGATCCGGAACTTATTTTTGATGCTGAGTGTTGGGTGTTGATCTCCACACACACTTGATGACCGTAATTAAGCTTGTCTTGCTTTTCCGGTTCTTGCTTTGATATCCTCGTCAGTTCCATCTGCCTGTAGTTGAAACGATGCTTCCCGGTTGGTGGGTAGGTGAAAGAGGTTTTTTCTTCCATGTTCATCCCATTTTTGCTGGCTGATTGTTGTCTGCTGTTGTTCCTGTTGCTGTTGGTGGTGTTGCCCGGGAATCTTCATCAACTCTGATTTCTCTATGTTCACCTCACCTGAAGTCCTATCTTCTCTGGATGCTTCTTCTGCTAACTTGTTGCTTTTCGCTTGCATATTATCCAGTTTGTGGGAAATCAAACATATATATCACATTGGCGATGTCCAGATCCTCCAAGTTGTTTTTGTGTGAGCCCATTTTATGCTTGTTTCCTCATTGCCCGCTCTTTGCCTCATTATCCAATCTACTGCAATCAGGAAAATCATTGGCGATATTAGGCAGTCTTTATTTGCTTTGAATGAAATCAATTACAGTCATATAGTAGGTAGGTGGGGGAAATCAAGCATATTAGTTTGTAGAGAATCCCAGTGGTATAATGCAAACCGATTGATTCACTAATTGACTGATTAAATAAACGGAAAAAATTGATTGAATTCTTCAAATCAACAAAGAGAAACCTGTCTAACATTGATCTTCCTATTCACTGAAGTATGATTTACCCAATGTCTTATTGTTTCCAAATGTTGTTATTCCATGTCTTTTGACGGCTAGCTTATGTTCGTAGATACGAAGACGAAGAGCAGGGACTTTGGCACTTTGGCCAATTCAGTTAGTGTTTTTCGAGGTTGTTACAATTTATTTTGTAGATGATGTTGGTTTTATCCTATTTCGCTGTTCAGTCTGTCCTTTGACTGAAACAGAGCCAGCTGAGTGAAGTGATTTTGTTGGTTTGTGTCTGTGTGATGTTAATTCCTAAAGGTTTGAAGAGTGTTGCAGTGATTTCTGATATACTTTTTAAGGGATGCTAGAGAATTTTTAGAAGCCTACTTGGCATTCCACTGAATCATCAATCAATAGACACACATCGAGATCGACAAAATCTACCAACCGATAAGAAGGAAACCTCACACACACAAATGGTCAGAGTTCAAGTCAAAGGAACAAGCAGTTCCAATATCGATACAAGTGGCCTAGAATGTGTGAAAACACACAAAAACAATCAAAGAATCACGTCCAAGGTGGTCACCGACCAGTAGAGATGATTACTGGAGAACTCGTGGAGAAATCTGAAAGCTCACTTCAATTCAAATTGAAGTATGCGCTGAAGATGTCACCATAGTAGGGTAATGAAAGCTTCGTAGAGAACACAACCACATCAAAATCATCCACCTGAGCTACAAATCTTCTCCATCATATCTAGTCCTCGAGTGCTGGTGCTGACTGTAGTGCACTAGTCAAACTGGATGACCCACTGCCGATGTGGTGCACTTGTCACTGTTGTTTGCAGGTTGAACGCCATCAGCAGGGACCGCCCATGAGCGTAGTTTTCATGCCTATTGGCTCTTGTCAGCACTGAGTATTTTTGCAGTCTTCAGGGAACTTGAACTCCTTTAAAGATTCGAACTAGGTTCATCTAGTTTCTCGGTGAGAGATGGCATCTTCTGAGCCATTTGGGCTGACGATTGACTACCTGTGTGACTGTTATGCTTACTCTTATTGGTCATCGGGGAATAATGAGAGTCATGTATCTACACATGTATTTCCACAGTGGCGAGGAAATACATAAATCCACAGTTCCCGTTGTATATACTCAGTGGAGATAGGAGCCAACAAAGTGATGCATTTAAAGCATAGGCATACTTCGCAGGATCAAGGCGACACTTTGCGGAATATATCAAAATCGTAGAGTAATCAAGCCCTACACGAGATGTAATTAACTAAATCCGAATGGCGAACAAGTTGTATTTCATATTTGAATATTCATTCATATGTCGAACATGATGACAAATCCAAATCACCACCCATACAGCGCCAATAAACCTGGATATCTATGAAATACCCAGAAAATATGCTGACAGCTGCATTTTAGATCCCACTGACTCATTCGATGGTAATATTCTGCTCCTGCATGCCTCTTTCGACATTTTGTATGGATTGGTTCGCAGTCATTCTGGTTCCAGACCGAAAAGAATCAAAAATCCACCAGTTGCTAAATCACTAATACTTCTGTGCATGTTTAACTGGATAATAACTGCTGTGGTGAGCCTCTTGGAGATTATATTGCTTAAAACATCGTTTACGGTAAATTAACTAACGTTTTATGACCTATTTTTATACTTTTGTGAGTAGCCCACCATATCGACCAAATGTAACGCAACACTCAGTTGTTACGCGCATTTTCGACAAATTCAAACAACAATAATGGTGTCTAGGATTATACCTTATAAATTGTTTTAACTCGTGCAAAGTATGCTCACTGTCATTATTCCATTACCTTCCAAGATATATATATCTTGTGTCAGTTAAAAATTGTAAACATGCTTATTTCATGTATACATTATTATCATATTGATGATGCCTGTCAACTGGAGTCCCTCATGTGCATAAAGTGAGAATATAATATTCTAAGATGCATTTCATTGTTATATGAGGGGATTGACTTCAAGCTTTATTTTTTTCCCAAGTGTAAGATCAAGTCAATTCCCATCCTTGAATCAAGTCAACCTGTCCTGGATCAGCCTAGCGTTGTTGCAGCCCAATTATTCATGCCTGACGTGTCTATCCCTCCTTGTTTAATGAACTGTGTGTGTTTTTTTTAATATCGATCCGTTTAGTCAGACCGTTATTTTGCTGACCCATGTCTTACTTTGTACTATTCTTTAATAATAATAATAATCTACTTTATTCCAAAAACACCACTACTTATAATACAGAATGGAATTCTCAGCATTTGTCACAACACCTTGCATCTGATTTACTCAAAATATAAATAAAATTAAAACAAAATTAACCAGAGGAATTTGTCCACATTTACAATATAAAGTCAAAAATATTCGAAGTACGAGTTGAGAATATTAAATATAATAATAATAATATAATAATAACAGTGAGTTTGTTTCAAACAGTATTGTCGATTCAGCTTGGAAATTTCAGCATGTTATAGATTATTGGGTCTAATGTTCTGCTGATATAGCAGCATGGTGAGGGGAAATACAAAATTAACAGTTATAACACAGCTTAAATGATGTTCACACTTTTGAGAAAATAAATAAAAATAAAAACAAAAAATTGAGAGGATTATAAATATAAGAAGTACAATAACAATAAAGTATGATGATTTAAAAGTGAAGGAAATGGTTTATTTAGTGGTGCTAAGAATGTTAGTTAGTTCATTTCTGACGCTATTTTCATCACATAATGTACGTGCTAAATATGGTATAGTGGAATTTTTTACTGGGACGAATATGCATAAAGTCTTTTGAAAAGACTTCTTGCTCTATCTGAGGAGACACAAGGTTGGAGCTGCGGGTAGAGTGGATGCTCAAAGTCTGACAAAATTACTTTAGCGAATTTGTTGCATGACATCAAATGCCTATCCGTGACAATGTCAACGATATGGCCCAATGGAATACCACCCACTCCACTGACTGACAGTCTTCAGGGTTCTATGAAGTATGACATAGTCTTTTTTAAACAAGCAATCCAGGAGAGAATAAGCATGGGTGAACAGTAAAGAAGAATAGGTGAGATGCACGAGTTGACAAACTGTAAGACGAGGAGTGGTTGGGTTATGCCTGAGTCATATGCCTGAGTGCCTTAACGTCTTAATGTAAAAAGTCAGACGAAATATTCTTTTAGAAATCACTAAGACATGGGAGGACCAGGATAGGTCGGAAGAGAAAATTAACTCAAGATACTTAACTTCAGACTTGCTTTTTATATCAGTACCATCGGTTTCGCAAGGGTCATAGGAACCAACGGCTTCATTTAACTTTCGTTTAAATCGGAAACTGAAATTAACAGTCTGACATTTGGAAGGATTCAGTTTAAGACCGACGATTAGACGAAGACCATTTGCTAACTCCTGATAGAGAGCTCTTCATCTTAGTACAGTCTAGCTGGGAGTTAACAGACATTGAAATAGTTAGATCGTTGGCATACTTAACAAAGTTCATTTCATCATCAGAGTGAGGCAAGTCATGCAAGAAGAAAGAAAACAGATAAGGAGAAAGGACAGCGCCTTGAGTTTATCTTATTTATTGATCTTCATCTGTGTCAGCCAATTAAATTCTATCTTTGTCCCTATGCTCTATCTGTCTGTTAACCGCTCTCTGTTCTAAGCCCTGCATTAGTAGGGTTTCTTCTTCTACTGACTGATTCTGGCTAGTTCGCAATTTTGGCTTCAACGTTATTCTGCTCTGATAGCGGTACCTGTTAAGCGTTGTGCTTTGTACTCTTGAAACCGTTAAGGTTTGTTGTACAGATATAATTATTGATTTGTTTATTAATAGTACCATAGAAACAGTGACCGGCTTCCTGTTTGTTCTGGACCGGGATAGCCTTTATCTACGTGTGACTTAATTTCAAGCGATATTGCGCTTACACCAAGTATCTGTAATCCATCCAAAACATACTTGGGTTGTTTTTTTGTTATTGCGAAGTCTATATTTCTTGATGGGCTCCATTGAATGACTAGTTATCACATTGTTCCCACAAACCAGACTCAAAAACGACAGCAACCTCGTAATTTAACTGTAAAACATATTTATGTAATTTAAATAATACTTGTCCAGCCTGTAAAATTGGTGTGCCCTACACAGGTAGGAATAAATATGTACCTTATTATATTATCATTACTAAATATGCTTACTAATCGTATATGTAATTTATCATATTGATGATGCCTGTAAACTGGCGTCCCTCATGTATAAAAAATAAGAATATATTTTCAGTATTATTATTATCCAATCCTTGGTGTTGGTGCCGGTTGAATTGTATGAGACAATTTCACGACGCTTTCATCAGAAAAAGTTGGTCACTCATTCAAATGGCTGTAATCGTAGTATTTGGTGGCATGGTAATGAAGCCTCGAGCATACATCACTTTTTTTACCTTAAAGATATGTACGAACAGGCAGGAAGCCTGTGTCTTAGACTTCCTACGGATTTCCTTCGACCAGCTCCGGCCGAGGTGAAATACCTTCAACTGTTGGTTTGCAGCGCATTTCATTGTTTTCAAGTAAGACAGCGAAGTGACTTTGGTTACTTTGGTACAGTCAACAGCCAGGGAGTGTACTGGACAGTTGTTTCGCCATTCTATAGATCTCTTCAATGGTGTACACTAACGACCATACCAGGTATCGAATCCGGAACATTTGGATTACTAAGAGTCATCATCGCTCCTTCAGATACTTGAATAGAATCTGATGGTGTATGCTTTCAAGATATCCAACGTCTTTAGTGATCTCGTGGTCCTCACATTTAACTTAATGAACCCTACTGTTTCTTACTTCTAATGGGAATTTCGGGAAAACCATTAAATGTATCCAACAAGACCATGATTTCATTAGATGTTACATCACTATTTACAAACCTTCCACTGACTGAAACAATATGCCGTATATGCGAACTTATTCACCGAGCGTCTTAAAGAACTCCTACTGAGGTGTACCCTGAATGTTCAGTTCTCTTTCAACAACGAAATATATCGCCTAAAGGATGGTATAGCTATTGGCTCACCACTAGACCCATTGCTTGCAGATTTCTTCATGGCAATACTCGAGAACACATGCCTGAAGAAAATGATCGATACCTTCGAAATCTATAAGAGATACGTCGACGACACTTTCATTATCGTCAACAACGAAGAAAATCTAGTCGACGTCTTGAAGTCGTTTAACAACTGCCACCCCGAGATTCAGTTCACGCTGGAAAAAGAGTTCAACTCCACAATATCCCTTCTTGACGTCCATCTATCTATCTATCTACAGAAAATCGACGTGGAACGGACAGCTTACTAACTTTCACGGTTGGGTACCTATATACACCAAACGAAACCTGATCCGTTCACTCAGCAATACAGAGTTCGCAGAATTTGCACCCCAGAAACCATAGAAGATGAACTGGACAATTTTAAGAGAAGCCTTGTCGAGAATTGTTATCCAGAACGATTTATTGCAAAATCCATGAATCCTAGATCGCAAAATCCACCCATACTTAGCGTTCCGAAAAGACTACTCTACATGAACTTTCAATTCATAGGAGATATATCTGCGGAAACACTGTCTCGTTCACTTAAGAAGACCTTATTTGCAGCTGAACTACGACTAACCTTCTCCACAAAACCTACGATTCATGTGAACGTGAAGCATAAGCTACCACTGCTGGTCTCTTCAATGTGTATTTATCAATTCATCTTCTCCGGTGGAGTCATGGTGTGTCGGCCGTACCCAGCGTTCGGTTTCCAAACGTATCACTGAACACTTACCAACATGCTTTTCCAAAGGAGAAAAGCGATGCCCCCATCCAGCTCTATCATAGAACATCTGATAGATTCCGGACACCAAGGTACACCCTAAACAAACTTCAAAGTCGTCTACAGAATACGAAGCAGACTTCCTAAAGGTGTACGAATCAGACTTGTTCAAAATTCACAAGCAATGGTAATTCACTTGCTAAGTCCTGAACTCTGCATACAGAAGAAATTCGTTCAATCACTACACTTGCAATGGACGTAATCTCTCTTATCACCCGACAGGTAAATTCTAACTAATCCTTTTCTCTTCTGTCTCTTCATTAGTATTATTTTGTCTTCTCAATTGTAATATTTTACATTTTCAACCTTCTTGTTCTCTACCCCCATGCGATTCAGATTCTGCACTTTATTACCACTGTTACTGACTTGACCAACGCTCAATTTCTAGTCATTTATGTTGCGTCATCCAACTGATTTGCTCAATTTCAATTCTAATACTAGATGGCATTATTTGCTACCCCACTTCTACTTAGTCTCTCTCTACCTGTAATTACCTCTGTCTCTACCCTGACCTAAGTTGAAACATCTTAGTCAATTATATTATGTCATCTAGCTTACTGACTAATTCAGTCTTACTTTAGTTGCTGTCTAATTAACCAACCTTGTTTCTATATTAGATCATTCTTGTATTACCTACCTGATCAATTATCTAAACTTGACAAACCTCATGTACACACATACACAAATAATCATATATGAATGCGATTGTCCAATTAGCTATGTGAATGAATTCGTCGTCGAAGAGTCTCTTCGCTGAAGGTATTCTCTTTTTCACATGACTCAATGGGGATTTTTAAGCTACTAAAACCATCAAACGCTGTTGAAGAGTCAAATCAACTCTCCATTCTACCCAACTGGAATATTATTATCTTTTCAGTACTTTTTATTATTATTATTGTTTCCTTTAATTCATAGAGGAACATAAGACTTCAGCCGTGCGTCTCCATTGCGTTCGGTTCTCTGCTGAAGTTTTCACCTGGCTCCAACCAAGTCTGCCCACATGCTTTCATCTCTGCTTCACAGCACCACCTCCTCCAAGTCACGCACCCTCGCACTGACGACCAACTCGCCGCTTCCCTTTTGGGTTCCATTCGAGCAATGGTCTGTCTAGTGATGTTACTTGATGGTTTCTTTCCTCAGAGTATGGCAAATCCATCTATATTTCTTCCTGCCTATTTGTTTCACAATCGGTTCCTGCTGTGTTGGTTTGCTCATTGCCAGAGATCCCTCCCTGTTGCTGTTCTTTTCTGGCTGGCCATCTGATATTGAGTGGTATTGAGCGAAGGCAGCTGTGGATGAAGGTCTGTAGTTTGTTTGAGGTGCTCTTTATGACGCGCTGGCCAAGTCTCTGATCCGTATACTAGCACTGACTGATTTCACATTGGAGTTGCAAATCCTGATCTAATTTTTGATGCTGAGTGTTGTTGACCTCCATACAGACTTGAGAGTAATGAAAGCTTGTCTTGCTTTTCCGATCACCACTGATTTGATATCCTCGTCAGTTCCATCCGCCTGTAGTTGAAACGATGCTTCCCATGTAGGTGGGTAGGTGGAGAAGGTTGTTTCTTCAAGGTTCCTCCTATTTTTGCTGGGATGGGTCCATTTTATACCTTTTTCCTCATTGCCCGCTCTTTGCCGCATTATTCAATCTACTGCAATCAGGAAAATCATTGGCGATAGTAAGCAGCCTTTATTTGCTTTGAATGAAATCAATTACAGTCATATATTAGGTGGCGTTAATCAAGCATTTTTGTTTGTAGAGAATTCCCTGTTCTAATGTAAACAGATTGATTCACTAACTGACTGATTGAATGACCGATTTATTGATTATATTGACTGCAAAATTGATTGAATTCCTCAAAGTCAACAAAGAGAAACTTGTCTACCATCGATCTTCCTATTCAAGTAAAGTAAGATTTACCCAATGTCTTATTGTTTTCAAATGTTGTTATTTTTTTTTTGTCGTCACTATTGTTGTTGCCGTTGTTTTTGTCGCTGATTTGCTATTTTAAAAATCTTAATATCGAATTTTTATACATGGAATAAAAAATCAGTTAATTTAGTTGAATTTTTTTTAGATTTTCCCGTCGGTTGATTGATTGGACTGACCGAAATGCTTGGTCTCTTAAGTTGACATGTCTGTTGTGCAGATGCTTCGACGATGTGTCTGGGCATGTAATTAGAAGTTAATTTGTGGATGGTGGTGACTAGCAATGGTATCCAGTCCAGGACAACGCGCATTTCACCAGTCCTATTTGGGACTTGTCCGTTGGCTGGAGGATGTACCTGCATTCCATGGGAGCGAGCACTTCGGTCCAAAAAATCCCATTCAGCTACAAAGTTCACTCTTGAAATTGGAAACGAATCTAAAATCTCTTTTCTTGATGTTGAACTGCCAAGGAGAGATGACGCAACTTTAAGAAGGTCCATTCATAGAAAAATCCATATGGAAAGGCCAACTGACAAGCTTCTACAGCTGGGTAACAATCAGTCGAAAAAGAAGCCTAATTAGATCTCTTACCACTCGCGTCCGACACATCTGCATCTCTGATACCCTGAAGTAAGAAGAACTACACTTCCTGAAGGAAACCTGCATACAAACCGGTTATCCATCAAGATTCGTAGACAAACACATCAAACAGAAAAACCAAAAGCAAGAGACACCATCCTTGCCAAAAAAGATACTTTATATGAACCTCGACTTCAAAGGTGGCCTACTCAGTGACGTCCTTAGAAGGAGGACTTCAACTTCTCTAGAAGAACTTTCTTTTTGGCAACATTGAGAGTAGTGTTCTTCAGTTGCCCGCTGATATGCAGAAGCCCAAAGGACAAGATCCCGCACCTGACCACTACTTCAATGTGTATATATCAGTTCACCTGTTGCTGTGGAGCCAGCCAGATACATCGGTCGTACAAAGCGCATCCTGTCAAAAAAAGGGTGAAATAACACTATCCAGCGTGGCTGCAGAAAGGAAGCAGTGGCCTTATAAAGAGTGCAATTATCGAACATCTCGTCAACACTATTGGTCATTCCATCTCATTTAATAACACCTCCTGCTTCAAAGTAGTCTACAAAGTGAAGAACAACCTTCCAAAGACAATACGTTTCCGTCTTCTTTGCATTGCAGAAGCCCTGGCCATTCATTTGGAGTAACCAGAACTATGCATACAAATGAAAATTATTCAACCACTTCTACTCTCATGGTAACAACTCCGTTGATTTGACTTTTGTTTGTATGCTTATTTTTCTAACTACTTAAAACCCTTGTTTAATGCATTATGTTATTTTGTTTCCACGTACACACACCCTGAGTACAACTCTCTCATCAAACTATACACGTCATTAAGCAACTCTTCTTTAAGAATCGTTTGTGACAACTCATCACTTTTGTTACACTGCCCTCTTATATCAACATCCAATTCTCATCTGAACTTACTAATTGTATTTTCGTTTGACAAATTTAATGTACACACATATACAAACAAAACAACCATGCATATATTTGCGATTGTACAGCTATGAAAATGAATTCGCCGCCGCCGAAAAGAGACTCTTTGCTGAACTACCACTGGTCTTCTGTCTATTAATGTTTGAATGGGAATTTTTCATGAATTAAAAGTTAATTGGTGGCTCTCGTCGCCCAAGTGGTCTAGTGGATAACGCTTTGGCTGATGTTTGAAACGATGGTCACTGGATTCGAGCCTCCGTCGTGGGAACATCATCACTGACTCACTGGGGAATGCAGGTATATCCAGCTCGCGGACGAGTCCGAATACAACGAAATGAGCGTTATCCTTGACTGGATTCCCCTGCTAGTCACCATCCACCAGTTAAATTTAACGCTTACTTGTTAAACTATTCTCAGTTAATTTGCTAATTAAGACACCACATCACATCACATCACATCAAAGAAAACATTGTTCATTCATTTATGAAATTACTCATATATACGTATTGTCTGTTAGAATATGGAATTCTTAGCTGTTTTCTTTTTAATAGAAGCAAGGAGTAATAATGAATGAGGCTACTAAAGGGATTTTCGAAGCCATCAATCATTCATGTCTACATTACCGTACACAACTTCATTATTCATTAGATTTGAAAGTCAGGCTGCAATTGTTTTCCACACAACCGTTTTCACACAGCGGTAAAAGAGCAATCACTGGTTTCTATTCATAGTAGCAGTAGTAGTAACATTGATTATGTTGTGATTAAAGCGCTTAGTCGACAGATTATACCGTCTAGAGAAATCAGCGATGATTGATACGATCTGATGATGACTGTAATTGCAGCAGACTGGTGACAGAATAACAGTTAATCATTTAAGGGTATATTCTTGACATATCCAACAGTCAGATGTGATTAAGCTAAGCGTGTCATTTTCAATTTATTTAGTCAATACAAAAAATTTAGGTGGTTAAATTACCATGCAACCAACCTGAAGCAGCTGGAAATGCCAAGAAATATTCTATGAGAGACAGGGTAGATAAACCGGGGAAATGAGTAACAACCTCCGTGTTTCTCAGTTGTTTTTATCAGCAGTGATAAGTTTTGAATATTTCTGACAGGCAACTGGTGAATTATTGAATTGAATTTTAAATTTTGCCCCGTCGACAGATTGACTGGACCAAAGTGCTCGGTCTCTTACGTTGACATGTCAATTTACACATAATAACATGCCCAGACATCAATGAAGCATCTCCACAAGAAGCCAAAAGACATGTCAACCTAAGAGACCAAGTACTTTGGTTCAATCAATCGATGAGGAAAACAAATCTACAATCCAATTATTATTATTATTATTACTGTTCCCTTGGGTTCCTAGTGGAACATAGGGCTTCAACTGCACGTCTACACTTATGAATTGGAAAATCAGGAAGGTGAGCTTTCAATGTTAGATTGCAATGTAAAGAGGAAAGAAGATGGGAAGTTAAACACGCTACTGTGTGTTTACAGGAAACCCACACACTCAAACAGATATTTGAACTTCCGATCATCCCATCCTATGTCAGTGAAAATAGGATTAGTGAAATGTTTAAATGACAGAGCACAAAAATTAGGTTTTACCAAAGAAAATCTAAAACAGGAACTGATACACATAAAAGAAGCCTAGAAACTTAATAATTACCCGGATAAATTAGTCAGGAAATATGTAAGGAAATGTAAACATAAAATAAATAATGATAATAATAATAATAGTGATAATAATAATATTAATAACAACACCAACAATAAGGAATCTAAATCATCAGTAGTAATTCCATACAAGGAAGCAACCTCGGAAGCCTTACGCAGAATTCTCAACAAGGCAGGAATAAAAACGGCACTCAAACCCACAAACTCAATTAGAAACGAGCTTTGTCGGCTAAAAGATCCTGTAGAGCCTTTAAAAACAAACAATTCGGTATATCTCATACCCTGTAATGATTGTCAGGTGAAATACATTGGTCAAACTAGTAGAACAGGGGCAGTGAGTCCGACTAGCCGAGCATAAAAACCTAGCAGCGAAATCTAGATTGGTTGACCCGAATAAAATAAGAAATCTAGAGAATAGTTCAGCTATAGCATCACATGACACGCAGTTACATACAACCATACAATAGGTAGGCTGGGATAAGATGACAGTTTTAAAATCTAATGTCACAGGGTGTAGGGAGGGAGAGATTGAAAGCAACGGAAGCTTTGTTTATCGAATTAACTGAGAGAGAGAATACGTGTAATAGGTAGGAATGATTCATCATCTGTCCAGCCAGATATCTGGAAAATCCTACTACCCATACGACAAATAGGAGAACAAAGAAAACTATAAAACTCAATTGTCAAAGTCGTGAGATTATAATTGATATGATTATGAACAATAAATTTTGTTCGAAATGTCATTCAGTAAATAATACTGTTTCTGTGACTGTGTGATATACCTAATAAACAAACAAATATGGAATTACTTACTACCACAGTGCCCAAGTTTTACACATATATTAACACGTCTTCACTTGCCTCTGTCTTCTGATGTACTTTCCACCTGCATCCATGTTAGTCCATACTGTTTCAACTCCTCTCCATACGATCTCCTCCATGTCACCCTTCGACGTCACACTATTCACCGATTCCATTTCGGGTTCCACTCGAGCGATGGTCTGACGCGCGATATCACCCAGTGGCCTCCTCAGCGAATGTCCAATCCATCTCCACTTTCTCCTGCAGATTTGTTGAGTGACTGGTACTTGTTTTGTTTGTTCCCATAGTTTCTTGTTGGTGATTCCTGTTCTTTCCGGCCATCTGATCTTCAGTAAGGAAAGAAGACAGCTGTTGTAGTTGATAAAGGTCTGCAACAGGCTATTGGAAATAATTTTGGTGACCCGCCGCCAAGTTTCTGATCCATACGTATAGAAGAACTGACTGACTCGACGTTTGTCTAGAAAATCCGAATCATTTTGTTGTTGAGTGACGAAGATTTCCAGATTGGTTTCAGATTGATTAGACCGATTTCAGAGAATGCAGGTATATTCTCCAGCCAACTAACCAGCCAGTCCCAAATAGGATGGTAGGACGAAATTCGCGTTCTCCTGGACTGGATTCCACTGCTAATCATCTTATCACCCACAAATTAACTTTGAATAGGCCAGTTAACTTACGGAAACAAAAAATAAAAAATATGAAGCGAAACCAGAGTGACTCAGCACAGGCGCACAGGGCACAAGCGAATATAACACGAATGAACACGTCTCACTTCTCATCTATCTATCTGGTGTATTTCGTGTTTTGTCCTGTCCTGCTACCTTATCACACAACCAGCGGAAGCATTATGTTTAAATGTATCGCTATTACTATTACTGTTATTATTATTATTATTATTAACACTATCCTGTTTTGAAAAGAGCATCTTTTTGTTAATTAAAATAAATGTACACTTGTTTGTTTGTATAAGTCTATGCGTATTACTTGTTTTGTTAATTTGTAATAATGTGCCAAGAATGAAAAACGTCAACCTATGCCTGACTGTTACGGAAGACTGAAATGAATTTACAACATAAAACATTAGATTATATGGCAACTAGTGAAAAAATATCATCCTGGAGAGAATGAAGGACTCACTGGATACAGAATTCTGCCAACCAGAACAAGCTGGATTCAGGAAAGGCAAATCATGTTCTGACCAAATTGCAACTCTACGCATCATCATCACAGAACAAAGCATGGAATGACAATCAAACCCCTACCTCAACTTCCTTCATAGACTTTGAGAAGGCCTTCGACAGCGTTGACCGCGAAGTAATTTGGAAACTACTCGAGTACTACAGCGTACCTCATATATTCATCAACCTTATTCAACAGCTGTACGACAACGGCACATGTCAAGTGATCCACAACATAAAACTCAGCGAGGCGTTTGGAGTAAATACAGGAGTCAGACAAGAGTGCTTATTATCACCATTGATATTCCTAATTGTGGTGGACTAGACTGGATTATGCGTCAGACAGTGGGGAAAGGGGAGACAGGGATATCCTGGACCGATGTGAAGAATCTAGAAGACCTGGATTTCGCGCGTGGATGATTTATGTTTGATGTCACACAAAATCGAAGACTGACAAGCGAAAACAGACAAACTGGTCGAAGAAGCAGCCGGTGAAGACAGGACTCCAGGTGAACATAGACAAGATGGAGATTAGGAAAATAACCAACCACCACCACCAACAACAGCAACATCCATTGCCAATCACCATCAACAAGAGGGATTTGAAAGAGGTCACTTCATTCACTTATTTAGCTAGGGAGGATTGTCTCAACTACAGGAAGGTGGAACGGACGAGGATGTCAGATCGAGAATCGAGAAGGCGAGAAACACATTCATCAACCTTGAAAAACCAATCTGGAAATCTTCGTCACTCAGCAACACTCAACAACGAAATTCGGATTTTCAATACAAACGTCAAGTCAGTCAGTTCTTCTATACGGATGAGAAACTGGCGGGTCACAAAGAACATTTCCAGCCGGTAGCAGACTTTTATCAACAACAGCTGTCTTCGTTCTATACTGAAAATCAGATGGCCGGAAAGAACAAGAACTAACAATAAACTGTGGGAACAAATAAGCGAAACAAGAATCAATTGCTCAACACATATGCAGGAAAAAGTGGAGATGGATTGGACACTCGCTGAGGAGGCCGCTGGGTGACATCGCGTCAGGCCATTGCTCTAGTGGAACCTGAAAGGGAAGCGGCGAGTGAGACGTCGAAGGGTGACATGGAGGAGATCATGTGAAGAGGAGCTGAAACAGTATGGACTAACATGGATGCACGTGGAAAGTACAGCAGAAGAGAGAAGCAAGTGGAGATGTGCAGAAACAACGTTAATTACACAGCAACTAAGTAAGATTGAGTTAGTTAGTAAGTTAGATGACGACGTAATATAACTGACTAAAATGTTTCAACTTAGGTCAGGGTAGCAACAGAGGTAATTACAGGTAGAGAAAGACTAAGTAGAGGCAGGGTAGAGATCTTAACTTATTCAAATCGAATGATAACACTACAGGCCAGACCAATTTTTACAAGCATGAATAGGCTAGGGGTTGTGTATGCCTTCATGGTTTATGGAATGATGGCATCAGAGAGGCGATTGTAATACACATAAATCTGTTTTCTATAGTTTGGTTTGTAAGCGTTGGTTTTGCTTTTACGAGTTTGATCGCTCACGGATTGATATCAGTTAAAAAGAAGCATTGAAAACCAGCATTGCGGGGAGTACTGCCAGACAGCCAACTGTTCCATCAGCCTAGTTTGGGACCGGCTATTCAGCATTACGCACCCACCACAGGCGGTTCTAACTGCATCCTGTAGCCAGTGGTCACTAGTGAGCATCAGATTAATTTTGTCGTCTTTGAGGGAGTAGAATTTTCCAGATATCTGGCTGGACAGGTGTTGAATCATTCCTATTACACGTATTCTCTCTCAGCTGCTTAGATAAACAAAGATTCCGCTGTTATCACTCTTTCCCACTCGTTTCGCTGTGACATTAGATTTTAAAACTGTCATCTTATCCCATCCAGCCTATTGTATGGTTGCGTGTAACTGGATGTAGTCAGTGCTATAGCTGAACTATTCTCTAGATTTCTTATCTCATTCGGGTCAACCAATCTAGATTTCGCTTCTAGGTTTTTATGCTTGGCTAGTCTGACTCTCTGACCCTGTTCTAATATTCTGACTTATGTATTTCACCTGACAATCATCACAGGCAGCAGGGTATTAGATAAATTAAATTGTTTTGTTTCAGAGGCTCCATAGGATTGATCCTTTAACCGACAAAGCTTGTTTGTAATTAAGTTTGTGGGGAGAGGTTGAATTCCAGCCACTCTTATTCCTTCCTATCAGCATTGTTAAGAATTCTGCGTAAGGTGGGTGGTTTCCGAGGTTCCTTCCTTGTATGGAATTACTACTGATGATTTAGATTCCTTATTGTTAGTGTTGTCTTTTGCATATTTGACTTGCATGTCGTCATTAATATTATTAGTATTATTTACACTATCACTACTATCACTATGTATTTTATTTATACATTTCCTTACATATTTCCTGACTAATTTATCAGGGTAATTATTAAGTTTCAAGGCTTCTCTTATATGTTCCACTTCCTGTCTTAGATTCTCATTGGTACTACTTAGATTTTGTGCCCTGTTGTCACTTAAACATTTCACCAATCCTATTTTCACTGACATAGATTGGATGGGATGATCGGAAGTCCGAATATCTGTTTGAATGTGTGAGTATCCTGGTGTTTGTTTAACTTCCTATCTTCTTTCCTCTTTTACACTGTGCAATCTAACATTGCAAATCAATAAGTGATTTCAAAAAAATAAATAAAACCAAGAAGTGTTGAGCACAGATCTGCACATTCACAACTCGCGTGTTTTGTGTGTGTGTGTGTGCACACATGAAATGCAAATCCTTAAATACATATAAGCAAGAGAGTGTGTAACGCATATACGATAAGACGTAGGTAAATAAGAGATTAGTTAAAAAATCGAGAGCTATTTATTTTTAGATACATAAATACATTTGTACAATTTTATATTTTTTCGAAAGACAAGATTGCATATTTACAAGATGTAAAAAAACAAATCTAATTAACTAAAGTAAACACTGCTTATTCACAGATTGCAATTTTGTAAGTTTCAATCTGTATTGAGTGATTTCATCAGGTGAATGAAAATGTTCTTCTGAGAGTTTCACAAGAGGCTAGGTGATAATTACTATTATTATTATTGTTTCCTTTAATTCATAGAGGAACATTCCTAAGGCTTCAGCCGTGCGTCTCCATTGCGTTCGGTTCTCTGCTAGACTCATCACCTGGCACCTCCTCCTCCAAGTCACCCAACCCCACACTGACGACCAACTCGCCGCTTCCCATTCGGTCGGGTTCCACTCGAGCAATGGCTTGTCTAGTGATGTCACTCACTTGATGGTTTGTTTTCTTACAGTATGGCCACAATCCTATCCACCTCCTTTTCTTCCTGCTTATTTCCTGCACAATCGGTTCCTGCTGTGTTGGTTCGCTCATTGCCAGAGATCCCTCTCTGTTGCTGATCTTTTCTGGCCAGCCATCTGATCTTGAGTGGTATTGAGCGAAGACAACTAGCTGTTGATGAAGGTCTGTAGTTTGTTTGAGATGCTCTTCATGACGCGCTGGCCAAGTCTCTGATCCGTACAGTGAGTGGCACTGACTGACTTCACATTGGAGTTGAAAATCAGGATCTTATTTTTGATGCTGAGTGATAATTTCATTATTGTTCAAAAATAAAAGGAACTTGACAAGCAAGCAAAACCCTTAATGCAGGACTTTCTGCAATCTATCCCTCAAAATGTCAAATAGTCAATTTCAGCTTTAGGCATAAATCTGACCTAAATAAACTGGTCAACACTCACGAGGTGTGCAGATAGTAGCACTGAAATAGAAACCAAGTAGGAAATTCAACATCTTGGCATCATTCTATCTGCTGATCTTTCCCATTCGTCTCATATCTTGATGATTTTGAAGAAAATGTTCCGTCCTACCTTCTACATCAAGAAGTTAAGACATTCTGGAATAACCCAGCTCAACCCAACCCTTACTCTTACGATTCGTTAACTCTTGCATCCTGCCTATTATTTTCTATTGTTTCCCCTTAGTTTATCCAGGGCTACTGAAGAAGGACTATATCTTATTACGTAGGATGTTAAAGGTTTTCAGCAGGGTAAGCAATGTGTCACTTAACCAGCTTGTTAATATTCTGGTCGACAGGCAGGCACTTGGAATCATGTGAAAAATGAGGGCTAAATCCATTCTATCTAACTCATACCACCACTCTCTTCATTCACAACTCTCCCCTCGTATCTCATCAGGCGGGACCAGAAGCCTATATAGAAAACTATATGCTTGCATTGGAAAGTGCAGAAACTCAACCATACCCTACTTGGCTCGTGTTCTGTGCGATAAAGAAAGCATTAGGCGTGACACCTATAATTCGTTAAATAGTCAGTAGAACAATTGGATCTCGTCTTTCCAACTCATATCATTTATAGGTACAACGTTTTATTTCTTTCTCTCTTTTCCTTTTATCACTCCCTCTTTTTTTCGCCATGTGCTGTTTTGATTGTCTCTTCCATACAAACTCTACTTAACACATTCTTCTTTGTTCTTTCACTTTCTGTTTATCTCGACCTCTTTTGTTACCGCTTACGCCCATAAATATGCTAGTATATCTACTTTTCTAAGCACCTTCAAACGTTCTGTTCACTTTTGGCTTTGCTGCTGCCGATATGCCAATATGATGTTATCAAAAGCTAACCGAGATTACCCATAATCTATTTAGAATTTTATTTGATTGTTTATGTACACAAACTGCATGGAATACTGTAGTAAAAATGCTGAGAATTCCATTCTGTATCACAAGTACCGTTTTGGAATGAAGCAAATTATTATTACTATCATTAATAATTTCCTTTCTGGCTCTTGAATTATAAAATCATATGTCTTTACATGTAGAATATTCTAGATTAGTAGTAAATATCAATATGTTTTTTAAATAATAGAGAAACAGTTACTGGAAACATTGAGAAGACTAAAACAACAAGGCCCCGTCTCACAGAATCAGTCAGTATACATCACTTAAACAAACTGGAACGTTCACACCAAGACTATATAGCTCGCGCCTTAAGTGCACAGAAATGGTGTCCCGCTTTGACGGCCAGTATTAAATACGTTTAATTCACCATACCATCCCGTAGCCAAATGGTTAGTCGACAGCCTCTTTCTTACCGATTTGGGTGAAACACAGTGTTGTAAAGGATACTTTTGAATTTGTTTTAATGATAAAAACAGATTTGAATGTTGACAATAAATTGATGAAATCATTTGATGTATCTCCCTTATTCACCAATGTGTATCAATTATGGGAACAGTGGACCTTGTATGCGAAGACGAAACATCGATGTTGGCATTCCTATATCATTTATGATGAAAGAGCTTCTCTTGAAATGCACAATGAGTGTCCACTTTTTGTTTATTAAGGAACTTTATGGACAAATAAACGATGTGGCAATAGGGTCACCACTAAGACCCATTCTAGCCGATAATTTCCTTGCGAATCTAGAAAATGGGCCTTTAAAGGATGTTATAAATGAGCTTGAATTCTATTAACGGTACATAGATGATACTTTTTTGATCATGGCAAAATGAGAAGGAAGCAAAGAACACCCAGAATAAATTTAACGAGGTTCATCCTGCAATAAATTTTACTATTGAGAAAGAAATACACCGTAGTACTTCATTTCTAGACTACGTCCTTATGACCAGAAAAGAGGATGGCACAATAAGAAAAGCAAATGTATATAGAAAACCTACATCAACTGACTGTCAGTATACTCATTTTTTCAGCTTCGTGTCCTTGAAATACAAACGCAATCTGATGAACTGCTTGGTCCAACAAGGAGCAAGAGCAATCTTCTCGGATGAATGCCTTGATGAGGCACTTAATGCTATTAAACGGTCGCTGAGCGAAAATGGTTATCCAGAAACGTTTATTGATAAGAATATGAATCTAGGATCAAAGCAGATCAAGGTACCAACGGTTCCCAGGCAAAGAACGGCCATATTCTTACAAATTCAGTTCCTTGGGGACAACATCAGCGAGACACTAACACAACGCCTTAGAAATGAGGTGGTAAAACGAAGAGCATTGACCGCTGTTGGCGAATCACGCTGTGTCTTCAAAACCACTCACTCCTCTCTTGCGTTCCTTCGGGAGTAAAAGACAAACTGACTAATTTCGCCTCTTCCATGTGTATCTACAAATTCAATTGCTCCTGCTGTGGAGTGAGCTAGTTACTTGCGTAGGCCGTACAATTAGGCATGCTTCTCGTCGAATTTCCGAACATCATCCTGCAAAATGTTGGTTGGTTGGTTAAGTAAAGGACAAACAAAATCTATCAGTTCGCAGTGGCATTCTATCTCACTCATCTTGTCGATACACAACACAAGACTGATTGATGTTAACCAGGCGGCTTTCATGGTCATTTACCGCATCCCACCAACAAATCTCAATTTCGCCTTAAGAGTTCGACTACTAAATATTGGTGAGGCTTGCTGGTTGACCGATGGGATCCGTATTAACAAGCCTAATTTGTGCATCCAAAAGAAGTTGGTTGGTTCAGACATTATCATCCTCACCCACTTGGCCATCTAGGTTTGAATGATCGATGCTGAATTTTTGTGGAATTTTCCTAATTTTAGTTGATATTCTATACGCTACTATATCTTTGTTATTATTATTATTGCAATTTAAGCATCTTTAATGAACTGTGGTAATTCCATTGTGATCTCACTTTTACAAATCGATATTGTTTAAAAAGCACACACTAATATTGTTACTGACTACTAATCTAGAATATTCTATGTATATAAACATGCATATACAGATATAATTGTAGAGCGAGAAGAGGAGGAGGAATTTATCGAAAGGGAGATTCTTTGCTGGATCAATTATTTTGTTTTATATGGATGTTTGAATGAATATTTTTCCTGCTATTTGTTGTCAACTCTTTGACCTCAGTTCAGAGCTTAAACTATGACGGATCATACTTTAAACTTGACTGATAGAATTCACAACTATTGATTTTGTAGAGATTGTGTGTTCGATTGGTTGGAGTGTTCCCTTCATCATGAGCTGATATCAGTTAGAGAACCAACCACTGGAAAACCCGCCACTGGGAGTACTGGACAGATGTTTCCTCCATCCTAGTTTGGGACTCTTCACAGTACTCACCCACCACCTGCATGCAGTATGGTTAAAACTGTAATTAGATCAGAGGCAAGTTGATCGAGTGGACTCTTGACAAGTGTGTCAAAGTTGAACACAAGTTAAAGGAGAAAATGCATACAGTTCGATGTTGCATTGATGAACTAACTGTCAGAGCATCTGACACACACACTGTAAGTACTTTCTGAAGTAATCTCAGTGTTGCATAAGAGACGCTCATTAAAAATCAATCTTCCGACAGCCAGCTTCTACTGGGAAGTACATTGAAATCATTATCAGTTTGGATTTGTAAGGTGATAATACAGTCAGAGTAATTAAAAGTATATAATAAAGGGAGGAAGACGAAATCTTCAGTATTAAATGATAGTGTCATCATTCTACTTCACAGGTTCTCCTCATCAGCTAACTGCACACCCCTACCTGAAATTACAATGGTTATATATATAGATGATAATAGGATACTTTAATGTTTGAGTGCTGGTAGTAGAGAAGAGATGGGGTAGCGATAGGTTCGCCTCTGGGACCTATCCTGCCTGATATCTTCACGGGCTACCTTGAACAGACATAACTGAGTTCTGCTATCAATGGAACAACCTACTATCACCGATATGTCGCTGACACATTTGTTGTTTGCAACGACATGGATCATGCATCGGCATTATATAATCGTCTAAATGAGGCCCATTCAAACATCGAATTCACCTTGGAATATGAACATAATAATGAGTTCAATTTCCTGAATCTAAATGTAAAAAGGACAAACGAAGGCACGATCGTAGAGTCCATCTATAGAAAAGAAACCTGAACTGGGCAATATCTTCACTATAACAGCTTTTGTCCCACAAGCTATAAACGTGGATTAGTGAGGACTTTGCACGACAGAGCCAGGGAGCTATGTTCACCAAACAAGGTTGAAGAAGAATTAGATTTCGTCGAGAAATGAATGCCTAAGAGAAAATGGATACCCTAAGGGATTTATACAGAAGTATAGCAGAGAAAAAGATAAGAAAGAAAAACCCTCAACTCTAGAAAAGAAAAAAGTGTTTATTTGTCTCCCTCCTTTCCATTCAAAGGAGATACAGTGTCACAAAAGACTGACAAAAGACTGAAAAGTGCAATAAAAAGAAGCTTCCCACCAGCAGCTAAACTCATATCATTATACAGCGCCACTTCTTCTTGTATAAGTCACTGAAAACTGGATAAATGCTCTGTTGATGCCACCTCCAACTGCGTTTACAAATTCACGTGAACTTGAGGGAGCAAGTACATAAGAAGGACGGAAAGAAGTGCTTCTATCAGTCCGGTGGTTTTCTGAAAATATTGCTAGAAAACTGTGCCTGAAAGGAAGCAAATATTCTCAGAGTGCAATTACTGGACATATTGTTGATACCAGACATCTCGTAAAGATTTCTAAGTTCTTCAAAATATTAAATAGACAAAGGACAGCAAATTCACTAGGAAGCGATTGGCCGAAGCGATCGCAATCAAACGATTGAAACCAATCAGACTTATGCCTACACAAAGAGATTATGATTAACCTCTTATTCGCTTGACAACTGAATTTTGATTTTGATTACATAAATAACTAGTTATCCACAATTAGTGTTCTCTGAGCTGGTTGGTTTAGTTGTGAAGCTTTCGTCGTCCTTCTGGACATCATCTTCAGCGCCATATTTAGCACAAAGTGAAATGATTTAAATTTCTTCATGAGTGGTATAATTGAGTCTCCTGGTAACCATCTTTACATTTGTATCTATTGACCATTTTCTATTGACTTGGATTTTAAACTTTCTGGTCACCTGATTTACTTTTTATTAGTTGGTAGATTTCGTCTATATTAACATGCTTGTTAATTGCATTTTCGTTTGAGTACCAGGCTTCTAGGAATTCCCTGACTGTACTTTTGGTGGTGTTTCCTCTGTCTAAGATTTTGACATTATCCCAATCAAATTGATGGCCATAATTATTTATACGCATTGATACTAAAGAATACATATCGTATCTTTTCACGGTTGATTTGTGTTCTTGGATTCTAATTCGAAGGGCATGCCCACTTTGGCCGATGTAATGCTTGTTAAAGTTCACACATGCAATTTATTTTGTAAAAGGTTTTAATTTTATCTCCTTTTTCTGTCGGATGTGACTTTCGGTTTGCACAATATCGAATGAAGTGATTTGACTGACTGGCTGGCTTGTGTGCTATATCTATTTCGGACAGTTTCAATATTCTAGCTGTTATTTCAGAGATATTTTCGCTTATATATGGTAGGATGAATTTTCTTGTGGTCTTTGATGATTGTTCTTTGTTGGTGTTGTGATTTGATTTTAAACACCTTCTGATGAAATTTTCTGGATAACCAATCCTTTTTGAAGACCGTTTGTAGGTATTTTCTTTTCAACTCTGGAGTGCTACAGTGTGTTTGAACTCTCTTTTAAACAATGTCTGCACACAGTTTCGTTTGTGAGTAATTGGATTATTGCTAGTATAGTTGAGTATTTGATATATGTGTGAGCGTTGATTTTTATACATACTTGTGTTTCTAAGTTTCCTGTGTTGGTTCTGCTGATTAAGACATTTAAAAATTGGATTTTGTTATCTAATTCTTCTTCTCTCGTGGTGAATTTGATGTCTTCAAATATGTTGTATATTAATTTATGGGTATATTCTAAATCACATTTCTCTTAAATATTACAAATGTATCATCAACGTAACGTATCCAGATTTTCGGCGTAATTGCAAATCATCCACCTGAGCTACAAATCTTCTCTATTATTTCAATTAATCATCTAATTCAGTGAGTGATCTCAACTCACTGAACAAATCTTAATCTCATAAACTGTAACTGCTTTTGTTAGTTATTGAGTTGCTATGTGAACCTACAAGCTAACACTGTTCTGTTAATTAACAATTTTTTCTGTTCCGCCATCTTTTCAACTTTGAAAGCGTATGAATTAATGATGAAAACTTAAACTAAAAATTGTAATGCTGCTTTCATTTTGGATGCGTCAATTTTACAGTATCTCTTCCTCTCTACTACCAGCACTCAAACATTAAACTATGTTACTATCATCTATATAACCTTTGTAATTTCAGGTTGGGGTGTGCAGTCAGCTGATGAGGAGAACCTGTGAAATAGAATGATGACGATATCGCATTTTATACTGCAAATTTCGTCTTCCTTTTTTTATCAAACTTTATCAAGGGAACCAAATGTAAAACGTATATATAAAAAGAGCTTTCGATATTGCTGACTTAAACCTGGTATTCTGGAGCTGAAGTCTGATTCGACAATGCGCTTATTTTCGTCTCTTTGTGAATCTACTCTTTGACAGGCTCCTGTGGAGCTGATAGTATTGGACGTTGTAAGTCAGTTCTCTGGAAAGAGTTAGCCGGACACTACCGGGTTGAGCATTTTCTTGAGTCATTTCACTCAGCCTCATATGAGTTGGATGGCTTTCAAAGTGGTCTACAGTGATAAGAAAACGGCACAAACAGCGAAGAAAATTCTCCCTTTTCGACGATTCATTTTCATGTGCTGTACTATCGCAATTATATTTAACAAAGAAATCTTTAGACCAATCATCAAATCGTGAACAAGGGCTAGCTGATATCCTTGAACCAGTAAAAAGACAATATGACAAATTATAGCCTCAGAGATACATCTGACTTCATTGACTCAGTGAAGGATGTCAACGTGTTAGAAAGACAAATCCACTCACTAGATGTCACCTCTCTATTCATAAACATCCACCTGACCGAAACAATATGCTTCATTTGTAATTACATTGAAACTAACAACCTAGAAGTTCCTCTTCCCATTAACTACCTGAAGGAACTTCTCAGATGCACGTTCAATATCCAGTTCAAATTCAATGAACAGTTCTATGAACAAAAAGATGGGATAGTCATTGGGTCACCTCACGGTCCAGTCCTAGCCGACTGCTTCATAGCGAGTCTCGAAAACAACATCCTCGATCCCTTGATCAGTCCACTGCACTTATATAGGAGATACGTAGATGATACGTTTATAATCTGTGATGAAAATTGTGATTTAGATTCTCTCCTCAAAGATTTTTAAACACAGAAATCGTCAGAGCAATCAGGATAACCAGAAGGCTACATGGGTGTCACCAGATGGGCAAACCAAATCGATTTCATCTCAATCTCAAGGAAGTGGAGGCGCAGCCTACTAGACACGAAAGTAAGAAGAGGAGCATACGTTGGCTCAGACCACTATCTCGTTCAAGGGGCAATCCAAATCGAATTAAAGGCTTTCAGAGAAACAGGAGCTGCAGATAGACCACAAGTCAAGTTCAATACTCAAAAACTGAAGGACCAGGACACAAAGGATATCTTCCCTGCAAGTATAAAAGACAAAGCCGAGACAAAAATCAACACTAGCGAAGAGGTCAGCGTCGAAAAGCTCTGGAACAACTTAAAAACAGTGTGGAGTCAAACATGCATGGAAGTTCTAGGCAGAAAGAAGAGACAGGACAAACAATGGCTCACTACGGACACTTGGAGACTGATAGAAGAGGGAGGGATGGTGAAACAAAAGATTCTCCAGTGCACAGACGAGCAACAAAAACAGGATTTGAATGCAAACTACAATACACTGAACAAAAGAGTAAAGACGAGTGCCAGAGAAGACAAAGGAAAATATTATGAAGCCATGGCAAGTGAAGCAGAACCAGCCACAATACAGGCAAAGGAGACCTCGCAACACTCTACCAAACAACTAGGTACCTATCGGGCAAACATTTGACACAAATAAGGCCGGTGAAGGATGACAATGGAAAGTCACTCACCAAAGAAGTGGAGCAAAGGAAACATTGGGCTGAACACTTCAAAAGACTCCTAAATCGACCACCACCCACAACGCGCCCAACAATACCAACGATTCAGTTATGCCTCAATCACATCTACACTGTCTTTAAATTCCAAGGCACAGAATATATATAGACAAACAGAAAGTGTAGCCATGGGATGGAACACGAATACCCCCTATCGTAGCAGACATATTTATGGACAGCTGGGAAAATATTGCTCTTAATACATTCACCTGATCCTACTCCAAAGATAATATGGTGGAGAAGATATGTGGATGACTGGCACTCACACACAGTGTTGAAAACAGAACATATATCTCTCTCTAGCTTCTTCACACACACATAAACTCACTAGTATAGGGAATAAAATTCACATTTCAATGAGAAAATGAACAAGGAGAATTAGCTGTGATGTTAGATTGTAAAATGAAACGAATAGAAGAAGGTAAACTACTGCACACTAGAGGCGTTTATAAAAAGCAGACTCATTCTGCTAATAGATATTTAGACTTTAATTCGTCTCATCCGCGTTAACTGTTAAGGCAGGCTTAGTTAAGTTAATTATCTAGCAAACCGAGCAGTAGCACTAAGAAGCACTAGAAAAGACCTAAATGATGAAATGAAACAGATAGAAGAAGAAGCGTCGGTATCAAATAACTAACTATCCTATAAAATTCATTGGAAAGATGAGAAAAGGCCAGAAGCAAAATCGAAAAATAATTGTGAAACTAGTAATGATAACATAAATAAGAGGGAATATAAGTCATCCACAGTACCACAATATAAAGGAGGGGACATCTCAGACCCTACTTAGGACTCTCAATAAAGCAGGGATTAGAGTGGTGGCATTCAAACCTACAAACTCACTCAGGTAGGACAAGCTCTGTAGTTTAAAGGACCCAGTTGAACCAATTAGACAAAATAATACAATTTACAAAATACCCTGCAATGACTGTGAATGTGGTGAACCATAAGAATTTAGCTAAAGTAAGAATGGTTCACCCCACTCGAGAAGATAAGGAATTTACAAAAAAGCTCAGCACTACATTGCACTGCATGCACTAACACACAACCACACAATAGCAGGGTGGGTAGGAGAGGGTTAAAATTCTAAGAAGTAAGTAATCTATGTAAGTGGAGAGAGAGATTGATTACTGAATCCTGCCTGCTTCATCGAGTCTACACACAACACAACACATGCAACAGAAATGACTCAATGCAAATACCAGAGATATGTATGGAAGATATTATTACCACCAGTCAGTCAGTCAGTCAGTGAAATCAGAGGAGGATAATAAATAATCTTAAATTGTATTCTATTTCAATTCAATTCACGTACATCATCACAACATTCTAACAAGTTACTCACTTATTATGACTATAGGAGAAACACTCGTCTTATTTCCCATCTGATTGTAATTGATCAATAACACTCATATTATTATTATTTCTGAATGTACATTATCCCATATTACTGATTTGTATTCAAATATCTAATCATCATGAATTCCACTCATGTATATAAATGAAGGAAGACGAAAGTTGTGTGAGTGAGTGAGTGAGTGACTTGATATGATGATTATGAGTGGCAATAATAATAAATTGTGCTCAAAGTGTGTGGTCGCATCAGTTAATATTACTTACTGTATAACACTACACACACACACACTGTGAGTGACAGTTTATCAAAACAGAAAATCTTATCCATAATGGAGTAGTTATACTCTACCACCACCATCACAGTGACCAAGTATTATACTTATATCAATAATACGCAGTTTCAATGACCTGATTTAGAAAAATATTTTTTAAATTATTTTCAACAAATTTGACTATTTTAATTAGTGAATATGTTTCACAGTCTAGGCTAAATTCAACTGAGATACCCTGGAAATGTGTAACTGACCTAATGACCTATAAAGTCATTCAGTGCAAGTGATGGATGATAGATGGTATTTCTAGTTAGAGAATACCAAAAAAATAACAGGTTCAGCTAATTTTTCTGTATTTAGTTTTAGCCAGACCGTGTGATTTTTTTTAATTTTATCTTTTTTATTATTTTTGATTACAGCTTGATTCCACACCGTATTTTTGATACAAGTATGGAATTTACACTATGTGATATCGGTAGCCCAAATTTTTAATAATAATAATTATTTACTTTATTCCAAAAACAGTACTTAATATACAGAATGGAATTCTCAGTATTTGTCACAATATTGCATCTGATTTACTCAAAATGTATATAAAATTAAAAATTAAAACAAAATTAATCGGAGGAATTAGTCCACATTTACGACATAATTATTAGATATAATAATAATAATTATAATGATAATAATAACAGTGAGTTTGTTTCAAACGGTATTGTCGATTCAGTTTGGAAACTTTAGCATTTTATAGATCATTGGGTCTAATGTTCTGTTTATGTAGTATAGTGAGGGGAAATACAAAATTAACAATCATAATACAGCTTAAAATAATGTCCACACTTTTGAAAAATAAAATAAACAAAACGAAAAAATTGAGAGGATTATAAATATAAGAAGTACAATAACAATAAAGTATGATGCTTTAAGGGCGAAAGAAATGGTTTATTTAGTGGTGCTAAGAAGGTTAGTTAGTTCATTCCCGACGCTATTTTCATCACATAAAGTACGTGCTACCAAATACGTTACAGTGGAATTTTTATACTTAGACGTACGTGCATAAAGTCTTCTGAAATAACTTCTTGTTTTACCTGAAGAGGAGACACAAGGTTGGAGCTGCTGGTAGAGTGGGTGCTCAGAGTCTGACAAAATTCCTCTAGCGAATCTGTTGCATGACATCAAATGTCTATCGGTGACAATGCCAACGATATGGCCCAATGCAATACCAGTCGTCCTACTGACAGTCTTCAGAGTTCTACGAAGTATGACATAGTCCTTTTTTAGCAATCCAGGAAAGAATAAGCAGGGGTGAACAGTAAAGAAGAATAGGTAAAATACACGAATTGATAAACTATAAGAGGAGTGGTTGAGTTATGCCTGAGTGCCTTAACTTCTTAATGTAAAAAGTCAGACGAAATCTTCTTTTAGAAATCGGTAAGACATGGGAGGACCAGGATAGGTCAGAAGAGAAAATTAATCCAAGATACTTAACTTCACACTTGGTTTCTACATCAGTATCATCAATTTTGCAAGGGTCATAGGAACCAACAGCTTCGTCATTTAACTTTCATTTACATCGGAAACTGAAATTAACAGTCTGACATTAGGAAGGATTAAGTTTAAGGCCATTAGACGAAGACCATTTGCTAATTTCTGATAGAAAGTTGTTAATCTTAATACAGTCAAGCTGAGAGTTAACAGACATTGAAATAGTTAGATCATCGGCATACTTAACAAAGTTCATTTCATCATCGGAGTGAGGCAAGTCATGCAAGAAGAAAGAAAACAGACTGACCATTAATATCAGGTATGCGTCAGCAAGGGATCGAATCCCAGACTATGTGCATGATCGGCGAGAGTCCTAACCACTGTGTGATGCGATGATGACACTATGCAGATAGTGTGTGTGTGCATGTATGGTCTGAAATATAAGGTGCTAGTAGATTTCTGTTTCTACTCAGAATGAGAAGTTGTCTTGCTCTTTATTTTATTTTATTTTTATTCATTATTTTACTGACCTGTTACATTTTCTACTAATCCTGGATAAATTTAACGAGGTTCATCCTGCAGTAAATTTTACGATTGAGAAAGAAAAAGACTCGAGTATTTCATTTCTAGACTACGTCCTTATGACCAGAACAGAGGATGGCACAATAAGAAGAGCAACTGTATATAGGAAAGCTACATCAACTGACTCTCAGTAAACTCATTTTTTCAGCTTCGTGTCCTTGAAATATATACGCAATCTGATAAAGTGCTTGGTCCATCATAAAGCAACAGCAATCTCCTCGGATGAATGTCTTGATGAGGAACTTAATAATGTGAAACGGTTGGTGAGTGAAAATGGTTATCCAGAAACGTTTATTTATAACGATATGAATCTAAAATCAAGGCAGCCCAAAGTACCAGCAGTTCTTTGGGGACAACATCAGCGAGATACTAACACAACGCCTTAGAAATGCGGTGAAAAGAAGATTCCCTGCTGCTGGATTACGCTGTCTTCAAAACCACTCCTCTTTTGCGTTCGTTTGGGAGTTAAACACAAACTGCCCAATTTCGCCTCTTCCATCATCTGCCAGTTCAACTGCTCTTGTGGAGTGAGCCAGTTACTCGCATGGGCCATACAATTAGGCGTGTTTCTTGTCGAATTTCCGAACATCACCCACCCTGCACGGTGGTTGGTTGGTTAAGCAAAGGACAAACAAAATATATCTATTCGCTGCACTATTCTATCTCACCCATCTTGTCGATACACAACATAAGACTGATTGATGTTAACCAGTCGGCGTTCAGGGTCATTTACAGCATCCCACCAACAAATCTCTATTTCGCCTTGACAGTTCGAGTACTAAATATTGGTGAGGCTTGCTGCCTGGCCGTTGGGATCCATATTAACAAGCCTAATTTGTGCATCCAAAAGAAGTTGGTTGGTTCAGACATTATCCTTACCTGCTTGGACATCCAGGTTTGAATGATCGATCCTGAATTTTTGTGGAATTTTCCTAATTTTAGTTGATATTCTATGTGCTACTACATCTTTATTATTATTATTGTTTTAATTTAAGCATCTTTAATGAACTGTGGTGATTCCATTGTGATCTTATTTTACAAATCGATATTATTTAAAAAGCACACACTAATATTGTTATTGACTACTAATCTAGAATATTCTATGTATATAAACATGCATATATGGATGTAAGTGTAGAGAGAGAAGAGGAGGAATTTATTGAAAAAGATAATCTTTGCTGGCTCAATTATATTTTATGTTTTATAGATTTCTGAATGAATATTTTTGCTATATTGAAACTAAGATGAGATGGGATTTTAGTTTCAAGACATAATTAATCGAAAGAAACTTCTGTATATGGCTTGTGGAAAAAGATATCTGCAGACCAAATATGAGTTATTTAGTTATCGAGTCGAAGAAAAGATATGTTGTGTTATTTATTGAGAAGGAGAACTATATAGAGATAAAGTAACGGTAATTATTCACTGCTTGCTTATTGAGTAGAACAGAGGACTTTAGTGGAACATCTGCACTGCACTGCACTGCACTCACCATCACCTGCCACACCATGACTTCCTACAACCCCCTCCCCTGTTCACATGATCTCCACACCACACTGGTACACCCACCCGAATCGTCTATCCCACTTTCGCTCCAGTGAAGGGCCTGGCACGTGAGGTCACTTGAATATCTCCTCAACTCAGTGTATATTCAGTCCATCTCTTTTCTCTTCTTAGTATGTGTTCTTTCGGTTATCGATTCTTGGTTGGTTTACTGACAGAGCATCCAAATACTTAGCCTTCCTGACCGGCTGGCTATTTGCTAATGAGAAGAATACGAAGTTTAGCAAAGACAACATTCTTTTCGGCGATTTCATTTTCAAAAGCTGTACAATCGCATTTAAATACATAATTTCACATAGAGACAATTCTTGTTTAATTCTACATAATTATGACAGCGAATAAAAGGTGATAATTATTACAAACTGGATATGGTTTTACGAAACAAAATTACGCAGGATTAGAACGGATATCAAGTGTGTAAAAATGAGCATGGATACAAAATTGAAATAATAATTTTCAACTTGAGATGGGAATCAGGAGGTGCGAATATAGATTACAAGAGCCTTAGAAACACAAAAAATTCCACAGGATTAAGATATAATTGCAAATTTTTTTAAACGGATTATAAATGTGAACAGGAAAAGCATGGAAACAAACTTAAAATAACTGTTCTTATAACTGAAAAAATGGGGTGAATCGAATGACGACAGAGGGACTAAGAATCACACACACATAGCGAACGAAAAAGGATCAAAAAACAAAAGCATAAAAGAAAAAAAACAAAAAAACAAAACAAAAAACGGAAGCTACGGTAACATACCGAACTAAGTCTATGGTAGTTGTAGAGGTTGGACTAATTTCTTTTCGACACACAGCTCCGGCTTCTCGATGCATATTGCGAGGGCTTCTGCAGTACAGAGAAGTCGGAAACAAACTGCTTTCGGTAGGTTCCTGTTGACTTTGTAAATTACTTTGAATAAATCAGTTGAGATGTTGTGGGCGGTGTTGATCAGATAGATGTTCAATAATGGCACTTCTGATTGAACCGGTGCCTCCTCTTTGCAGCCAGGCTGGGTAGTGTTCTCTAACACGTTTTGAAAGGACGCGCATACAACGACCTATGTACCTTGCTCCGCACGAGCAGGTGAACTGGTAAATGCACATTGAATTGGTCATATGCGACAGTTTGTCCCTTCCATTGCTCCGAAGAAGTGGGCGGCTAGAGAATGTCACCCTTAGAGTTGCTGCCGGAAAAGTCTTCTTCAGGGATTTGGAGATTCTCCTTTTAAGGATATCTGCTGCCAGGTCTCCCCTGAATTCCAGATTCAGATAGAGTGTCTTCTTTTGCACTGAAGTGTATTCTTCTCTTTTTGGCCTTGGTTTCATGTTCTTCTCCACGAAACGCGGCGGGTCTCCGTTTTGAATCAGGATGCTTTTAAGGAATAGAAGCTCTTCTTCTAAACAGTCATCACTACAGATTCTTCTGGTACGGTGGGCTAGTGAGATGATGAGAGCTATTGAGTATTTAACAAAGGGAGCAGATATGATGAAAGCCTGCCCACAGTAATCTGTTGGAAACAGTTTTGATGATGCTTCACGTCTCTGAATCTTATAGGCTTGACACAAGTATTGAAAACAGGAGTGTTGTGTTCCTTAACCTCACTTCTGTAAACCATACATAGAGTAGTAGTGTGGTGAGTGCTACTTATAATCCGATATAAGTAGTATATCGGGAACGAAGTAACAACATGAGAGGCGATGTTGCAAACTACGTACTCGCTTGCCACAGTGTCAATTGATGAAGGGTGGTCGGTGCATTCGGGTCGCTGTGGTCGAATGCACCGACCATCAATATGCCTTTACCTCATAATATTTCACAGTGATCAGTTTTTGATGTGGTTGTGTTCTCTGAGCTGGATAGTTAGTTTGCGAAGCTTTCATCACCCTACTGGGTAACATCTTCAGCGCATACTTCAATTTGAAGTGAGCTTTTAGATTTCTCCACGAGTTTATTAATCATCTCTCCTGGCGACCTTGGACGTGATTGGTTGTTTTTGTCTGTTTTCACACCTTCTAGGTTACTTGTATTGTCACTCATTGTTTCTTTGGCTTGAACTTTGACCCTTTGTGTGTGATCAGTTTACTTTACTGTGTGTGTGAAATCTGAGTACCAGATAGTCGCTAATAGTGGAATACATGACGTCTTTTATGCCACTGTGTACAACACCTTCACCTGTGAGGCTGAAGTCAAGTGAATGAACTTTTGACTACCCAGGTTACTTAAACAGGAGGAATAATGATATAATCATCATACAAGTGAAAACTATTGTCAAATATCTACTGAAATAGGGAGAAATCTCTTTGATTATTGATGTTTATGATGAGTGAATCGGTGTTATGAACAACAACATTAATCTTGCTGTTTGAATAACATCGAATCAATAATAGTAATACTAATACCAATGGATTACAGTTCAATAGCATCAACACAACAATACACACTGAATGTCAATTGAATTAGGAAAGATAATATTACAAATTCATGAACTCATAGTCTCTGCTGCAGCCTAACCAACCAGGGCAGTAGTAGCGGCTGGCTAGCTGGACGTGCTTCTTCTCCACACACAGAGCACTCACTGTTTGTTTAAGGAGAATCGCAATAGCCTCTGCTGTTTGGAGGAGCATGAGGTTTTTCGATGATGATTTCGGCAATTTATGTGGCACCCGGTAGATGATGATAGAGAAGGATCCTTCCACGCTAGCTGGCTGGCTGGGTTTGTGACCGGCCTGCCGGCTTTCACCAGATGGTTCAATATCGAACTGTTGATGATGGTTTTCACTACACCTTTACTTACCCATAGTGGGAGATAATAATAATAATTTGCTTTATTCCAGAAACAGTACTAGTGGTACAGTGTGGAATTTTCAACACATATCTACAATATTTGCATCTAATTTTACAGACATTTAAAATAAGTATTAAAAAAACAAAAAAAATAAATCTGAAGACACCAACAGCAAAAAAAACAGGATAAACACAAAATAATTATGAATGCGAAAAAGTACCAAAGTCTACTAAGGTCTAATGCAGTGTTTGTGGTGGTAGTGTGAGTAATCCTGAATAAAGTGCAATTACCAGACACCTTGTGGATACAGGCCATTTGGTTGAGATTTCCAAATCCTTCAAAATATTAAACATACAAAGGACAGCAAATCTACTACGATTTGCTGAAGCAATTGCAATCAAACGCTTCAGACCAAACTTATGCACACAGAAAGAGAGTGTAGTCAATCTCTCACTCCCTTGGTAACCATATCACTTTCATTACAGTGATTACTCATAGACACTAGTGAGTTCAACTCACTAAGCAAGTTTTCAAATTGATGAACTTTGACCTTGTTGAGTTGCCATGTTGACACTGTTTATTAGATTTTTCTGTTTTCTGTCTTCTCTCACCCCCCCCTTTTTCTTTCTTTTTTACCATAGATTGATAGTATATAAATTGATGGTAACTTAAGCTACAAAAATTTTAATCCTTATATTCCGGATGCGTTTATCTTATAATGCTTTCTGTATTACCTTTCAAACAATGAAGTATGAAATGTCATTAATTATAACCATTGTAATTTCAGGTAGTTTGCAGCTGATGAGAACCTGTGAAATAGAATGATATCATTTTATACTGCAAATCTGGTCTTTCTTTCTCTATCGAAATTTATCAAGGGAACCAAATGTATGAAATCCTGAATAATACAAATTTTTTAAGGTGGTGACTATGGCGTTCACAACCAATGATTGTCAGTTTAATATTGCCGAAAAGTATAGAAAATAAGAAAAAACAACTACAAAACTAATAATTACATGATGGGTAATGACAGGACAATTTTGTAAAACTCATAGTGCAGATAGAGTAGGAACCAGTGGATACACAATAGAAGGAATATAGTAAAGTACAAAAAAGAAAGCCAATATTAATATTTCAGGTAGCTAAGTATGTTTGAAGAAGGAGTTCACTGAAGAATACAAAATAAGAGAGAAATAAAAGAGTATGAAATTATGTTGTTAATAACAAAGCAAGTCATAAGTTTCACGCTTAACGTTGTCTCTGTCGCTTAGAACACGGGCCAAGTATGGTATCGTTGAGTTCCTGTACTTGGTTGTACGAGCATAGATTCTTGTATACTGATTTCTGGTTTTACTTGATGAGATACAGGGCGAGAGTTGGGAATAGAGGGGGTGTTGGGGGTCTGAGAGTATGGTTTTAGACCATTTTTCGCATGTATTCAGATGCCTATCAACTAAAATAGTGACGAGCTGACTGGGATTTACACCACTAGTTCTCGAGGGAGGAAGAAAGACTTTCCTTCTGGTTCCGACCTAGTTGCTTCCTGCTTTTTGTTTTGATTTTTTCAGCAGTTCTCCATGTGATTTCAGGATAGATCAAGAACCTTCTGGATATATTGCCAATTGCTCTTTTGACCTATTTTTCCTTTGTTTAACTTATTCCCTATGTTCAGTATTGCCCAGAGATTACAGAAAACGGAAATTGAATTCAAAAATATGTCACTAAATTCAAACAAATAGTAATTTTGTTGTTGTTGTCACTAAAAGACTAACTGTGTTAGTTACAAGTGAACAATCTACCCCTACTAAACAGGAAGCCTGAAGAATAGTGAATTGCTGAGGAGAAGTAAGGAGGGAGAGAGAAAAGGAAGGAAGGAAGGAGCAACTTATTCAGTATTTGATAGTGTGGAATATTCCCATATCATATGAATTAAAAGTCAATCTGAACGAAGAATATTCTTTTCAATAATTTCCCATATTCAGGTTCTTACAATTATGAAATATGCAATATTTGTTGTCGTTGGTTCAGCAGGGGGGGAAATTAAGTGCATAAAAAGCTCGATCCTGTCACACTTGGCCGAGACTACTGGACATCATATCGATGTCAACACAGCTTTCAGGGTTATATACCGAATTCCGAAGTCGTTATCACGTATAGTTAGTTCACTTACGTCTCCTACACATAGCTGAAGCTATTATTGCAATAAGATTGACTAAACTGGAACTTTGTATCCAAAAGGAACACGTACAGATGCTGTTCCTACCGTGGCCAAACTTGGATTGATGATTCTTCTTCTCACTAAGAGTGCTTCTTCCCCTTAACCTTCTTGGTGTTTTTTCTTTGCTTATTATTACAATTATTATTATTGTTAATATTAATATTATTCGTCATAATTTATGCCCTTCATGCAAACATTCTCTCATTACTATCGAATTTTTCGTTTATACTATCCGGACTTATTATCAGTAGTGATATTATCTCTTTTCTCAATATATGCCTCCACCTGTTTCATTTCACATATTCGTTATTTCATTATGAACCACCTCTCATTGCAGTCTTACTATCTCCTGTTTAACACAGACCACTTTGTACTAACCACTCACTCACCTGACACCTTTTATAATCTTGAACTGACTTTTCAATTTTCATACCCCACACTCTAGAAATCTATTACGACGACTAATCACCACGAGCCTTTCTCACACTCAAATACGACTATTTATTTCGACACCCCATAACTGCTAATCTGTTATTCTACGTTAAGATAAAATGTATCCGCCGCATAACTAACTGGCCATCATTATTGTAACGACAACAAATACGTTATATTTTATAATTGTGAGAACCTGAATATGGGAAATTCTTGAAAAGGAATACTCTTCGTTCAGATTGACTTTTATTCAGTATTGCCCAAAGATTATAGAAAACGGAAATTGAATTCAAAAATATGTCACTAAATTCAAACAAATAGTAATTTTGTTGTTGTCACTAAAAGACTAACTGTGTTAGTTGAAAAAGTGAACAATCTACCCCTACTAAACAGGAAGCCTGAAGAATAGTGAGGGAGAGAGAAAAGGAAGGAAGCAGCAAGAGAGAAACGAGAAAGTCAGACTAGGCGATGAGATCAGATGAGAGGAGAAAAACAAATAAAATCTAAGAAACAAGAAATTCTTTCTCATATATTTATCTATATATATACTTTTAGCCTATATAAAATCATAAAGTCTTATCTACACATCCACACCTGCTTGTAGTGTGGAGCAATTTTCATTTTTCGGCAAAACAATCATTCAGATTTTCCACTATAATAAGAAATAAAACATACAAAATCACCTGGGAATTTCATTCAGAAAGAAAAGAAAGAAAGAAGGAAAGACATCATTGATTTTGATCATGGTGATGATGATGATTGTACCGATAAAAAACCAGCATTTTCATTGAACACTAGTCAGTCAGTAACTAGTGTGATGTGTCTAGTTCTTCTGTCTTTGGTGCAGACTGAGTTCTATCAGTCAGTTTTGCAATGTGCCCACTATTCCACCAGGTGGCTAGCACGCCATCACACGGTGCACACATTGATTTGATGATGATATTAGATAGTTGGAGGCAATCGACCACGACAGAGGAAGCCTTGCCTATTAGACCTAGGTTTCATGCTAGTTGGCACTCGCCTGTCAGTCAGTCAGCAAGGCGTATCTGAAACCATATTGAAGGAACAGCTCATGTCTGTCTGTCTGTCTCTTTGGATTCAACATAGAACTTGGCTTCGAAGTGCAGCAGTTCGAGGTTCCACGTTCCAAATAGCACAAAAAGATAGACAAGAAGATGGATGAGTGAAGAGAATCAATAGAGTTTTGACAAATATAAGAGTGAAACACAATGAGTAATGGTGGAAATGAATATGAAAGATTACACAAGAGACTGAATACATCTGCGTAAGTCACTGACAATGATTTTGAGCCATGTCACCTATTGTCTGTCTCCAGCCATTGATTCTTAGAATCCCGAGGGTGGGCCTCAACCCGGAAGTCTGCATCTCCCTACCTGACTCAGTTGAACTGTCAAGGATTCATGGATTGATGAGGCCATGTTTTTGTTTGGCATGGCACCACTTACTCTTTTCCAACCTGCACCTATATCAGCTAGTAATGCCCGTCGTGGTGGGGGAGGCGATGGTTAGGCCTGCGCAGCACGTGACCTAGCCATCCCAATCTATGTAAGCTTATATAGCCTCGTCGATTGACTTTCCCTCTTTGCCCAACACTCTATAGCTAACCTAACGTCAACATTACTTACCTAATTATGCCACCTAACGTGAGAAAGAGATCGTAGACATCTATGATCAAAAACGGTCAATCTTTTCATGTCTTCAACTCGTGAAAAGCTCATGTCCCACCCATCTGAGATTCGAACCCGCGTCACCCCTTCAGTGAGTACTGCAGTCAAAGACGTTACGACTGAGCCAGCTATTTGGACTCGCGATTGATCTCCTGTAGGACTGTGCTGTAGTGGGTATTTTGATTGGACACTAGTCAGTAACTAGTATGACGTAACGTCTGTGAAGTACTCCATCCCCCCTAACTGATATCAACTAGTGATGAATGCAATCGAATCTTTGCAAACTGGCACTTGAAAACTGTGAAATTGATGTTTCTTGACTGTTTCACTCAAATAAATTCAAATTAGCATTTATTTATGTTTAAAACAATTATTTCCCTTTGTGAATTTAGATAAAGCAATAAGAAGACATAATATATATCATCAAATCAATGTGTGCACCGTGATGGCGAGCTACCTAGTGGCATGGTGGCCACATTGCAAACCTGACTGACTGACTGATAGAATTCAGTCTGCACCAAAGAAAGAACTAGCCAGACACGTCACACTAGTTACTGACTGACTAGTGTCCAATCAAAGTACCCACTACAGCACAGTCCTACAGGAGATCAATTGCGAGTCCGAATAGCTGGCTCAGTCGTAACGTCTCTGACTGCAGTAGTCACTGGGTGACTCGGGTTCGAATCTCAGATGGGCGAGACTTGAGCTTTTCACGAGTTGAAGACATGAGAAGGTTGACTGTTTTTGATCATAGATGTCAATGATCCCTTTCTCACATTAGGTGGTTTAATAAGGTAAGTAATGTCGACGTTAGGCGTAGTTTTGGGCAAAGAGGGTAAATCAGTCAAAGAGGCTATAAAGTTACATAGATTGAGATGGCTAGGTGACGTGCTGAGCATGCCTAACCATCGCCTCCCCCTCCCGACGGGCATTACTAGCTGATATAGGTGCAGGTTGGAAAAGAGTAAGTGGTGCCATGCCAAAAAAACATGGCATCAATCAGGTAGGGAGGGGGATGCAGACTTCCGGGTTGGGGCCCGCCCTCGGGACTCTAAGAATCAATGGCTGGAGACAGACAATAGGTGACATGGCTCCAAATCAATTTCAATGGCTTACGCAGATGTATTCAGTCTCTTGTGTAATCTATCATATTCCTTTCTACCATTACTCATTCTGTTTCACTCTTATACTTGTCAAAACTCTATTGATTCTCTTCACTCATCCATCTTCTTGTCTATCTTTTTGTGCTATTTGGAACGTGGAACCTCGAACTGCTGCACTTCGAAGCCAAGTTCTATGTTGAATCCAAAGAGACAGACAGACAGACATGAGCTGTTCCTTCAATATGGTTTCAGATACGCCTTGCTAACTGACTGACAGGTGAGTGCCAACTAGCACGAAACCTAGGTCCGGGCAAGGCTTCCTCTGCGCCGATTACATCCAACTATCTAAAGCCAGCATTTGCTAACCAACAAGATCAACTAACAAAACACGCTTATTTCTCATTTACTTAACCCGTATAATTTCCTGCATAATTGAAACAGACATCGACAGGCAACAGAAACGGCATAATTACACCTTGTTAGTAGAATCAATAAACTTCCTGGTACATCTTGTTTCAACATGTTCAGCCGGTACATAAATAAATTTAGATAAAACAGCAATAAGAAGACGTAATTTGTCTGAATCGTGTGTGTAATGTTGTATTTGTGCGCACAACACATTTCGAACAATCTGATCCATCACACACACGGACTTGTCATGGGAGTACATATATATGAAATTAATAAAGGGTTAAGAGGTGGGTGAGAAAATAGACTACTTAGGTCTAGTTAAAAGGAGGACATATTGAAGGTCAAAATAACAGTGAAGATGAACCACTAAACCAAATAACAGGGGTAATAGTATATCTGCCCAAGTTGGTATCAAAACAAAGTTTACCAACATGGAAGGTAGGTTTAGTTAGTGTGATGACGAATTGTTGCTTTGAACGCATAAAGGTAGTTTAAACTTCCTAACTGCCAGCTAGGGCTAGCTTCCACAAACTTTAGGATACGCTCTCACCCAAACACGCTTTTATAGGTAGGTTTAAAATATGTGTTAACGTCAATTTTATGTCCTGTCTCCTCTCTACTATGTTTAGCAATAGAGGAGCTAGGTCTTCGTCTGTTCTCACCATTAATTCATGGGTTCTGAAGATTCCATTTGTTTCATGAGCCATTTAGGAAGATGCTGTGAATCCAGCCCGTACTTGCAGAGATCGACGAGTCCTCCTTATGTATGTTTGTGTGTGTGTGTGTCCACAGGTACATTCAAATAGGTAAATTCAGAGCATATTCCTAAATGACTCCAGAAACAAATAGAATCTTCAGAACACATTAATGGTGAGAACAGACGAATACCTAGCTCCTCTATTGCCAAACATATTACAGAGGAGACAGGACATAAAACTGACGTTAACAGATCTTTTAAACCTATGTATAAAAGCGTGTTTGTGGGAGGGCGTATTCTAAAGTCTGTGGAAGCCCTAGCTGGCAGTTAGGAAGTTTAAATCACGTTTATGCGTTCAAAGCAGCAATTCGTCATCACACTAAACCTACCTTCCTTGTTGGTAAACTTTGTTTTGATACCAACCAGGGCAGATGTACTATTACCTCTGTTATTTGGTTTAGTGGTTATCTTCATTGTTATTTTGACCTTCAATATGTCCTCCTTTTAACTTGATCTAAATATTCTATTTTCTCACCCACCTCTTAACTCCTTGAAACAGTTAGTCCCTTTTATAAATTTTGATAGCGTTATTAGAAGACGGAGATTATCTGAAAAACAATGTGATGTGATGTATTTGCGCTATACATTTTGAACAACAATCTGATCCCTCACACATTTACTTGTCAAGTCAATATATGTATGAAAAAGTTAAATTAAACAAAGTGACAACACAAAAGGATTTAAGAACGATTAACACAACAACGTTTGGTAATCCAATCAAATCAGGATTACCAAGGTAAGTAGGTAAAGAGTAATAATAAACTGTTTCTGAATACACAAGGGAGGCTTAAGTTTATGAATGGCTATAGCCTCAGCGTATTTCAGTGAAGGTCCTTGACCAACATTTATAGATGACCTTAAAGGCTGAGTTGTAACATCAATCTTATGGTTCATCTAGATTAGATGTTTAGTTTTGACGAAGTTGGTAGTCTGACACCTGCATCTATTGGTTTTTCACAATCCATCTGTTTTTCTAACCATTTTGGGATATGCTCGCCTACCCCCAGGTGCAACGCGTGATTACCCCTCTGTATATATGTATGTCCACACACACATACGAAAATTGGTAAATTGTGTGAGATGTGACGTAATCACTTGTGCACTTTTGTAGTTTGCAGTGGAGCATATTTTTAGCTTTTTCGACAATTACAAGTCTGGCTGCATAGTAGGTTCTACGGATAACCGAATTCAACACCTTTGTCTCAAAATCCTACTGTTTATTTCCCCATTATATGGTAATTTGATGAAAACCTTTTTCTTAGGGACGGTATGGATTGTAGGTTTAGAGGCTAGTTGACTTCTACACCTATTTAAAAATTTCAAAGGATATCCGTTTTCTACAAGAGTATCCATCAATATTTCGTTTTCTTTGTCTATATAACATCAGCCGTGCAAATACGCTGAATCCTTTTAAATAGACACTTCACCAAGCCTCTCTTATACTGTAATGGACAGAAGCTGTGAAAATTAAGGTATTGCCCTGTCCAAATGAGCTTTCTGTAGATAGACCGTCTTATTGAGCCATCGTCTCCTCGACTCAGATGTATGTCTAAAAATGCAAGCTGGTTGCGACTTTCTTCCTCGCATGTACGACTAATATGATTCTGTACAGAGTTAAGTCTGTCCAATAGACAACTCGCATCTTCATGATCATCGCATATCAAAATAATATCGTCTATATATCTCTTATCGAAAGGCAATTTAGAAATTAAATCAGAAGATAAGTTTTCGACATAAGACATGTAAACGTCCGCTAATAAAGGTCCTAATGGACTCCCCATAGCAACGCCATCCACTTGTCTAAAATGTTCACCTTCAAACGTGAAATGGACATTGTCAGTACATAATAGTAATAAATCTTTCAAATAAGTTAAAGGAAAAAGAAATGAAAAACAACTAGAAGATATATAGTCACAAAGAATATCAACAGTCTTAACCAATGGTACATTAGTAAACAAAGAATTAACATCAAATGAATACATTTTCCTATCTTTAATGTTGATATCTACAAGACAGTCAACAAGTTCAAGTGTATCTATTAAAGTAAACTTATATAATTCACTGCGTACTGGACTTAAAATATCAGCTAACCATTTTGCTAGTTTATGTGTAGGAGAGTTACACATTGAAAGAATTGGACGTAATGGATTATCAATCTTATGAATTTTGGGTAATCCATAGAGGTTTGGAAAGTCAGGTCATAACCCACCTAACTTGGTAATCCTTATTTGATTGGATTACCAAACGTTGGTGTTAATTATTCTTAAATCTTTTTGTTTTGTCACTTTGTTTAATTTAACTTTTTCATATACATATCGACTTGATAAATAAATGTGTCGGGGGTCAGATTGTTCGAAATGTATAGCACAAATACATCACATCACATTGTTTTTCTAGATGATCTCTTTCTTCTAATAATGCTATCTTAACTCTTTGTTAATTTCATATGTATTCCTATTATAGATCCATGTGTGTGATCAGATTGTTCGAAATGTGCGTTGCGCAAATACAACATTACACACGATCAGACAAATTACGTCTTCTTATTGCTGCTTTATCCAAATTCATAAAGGGACCTAATTGTTTTAAACATGAATAAATTCTAATTTGAACTTATATGAGTGAAACAGTCAAGAAACGTCAGTGTTATTTGACAATTTTATAGCGCCAGCTTGCAAAGATTCAGTTGTATTCATCACTAGATGAAATCAGTTAGGGAACAGCTAGAGAAGATGGTGGTGTGGAGTACTTGACAGTTGTTCCGTTCTAGTTTATAACTCTTCAGTAGAATGCTTCCACCACGGCTCGGACTCAGGGCCTTCCACTCTCAAGGTGACCTCGTAGACCAGTTGGCCATTCGGAAACAATTTAATGGTCGTAAAGTTGCAGCCACGAGGCAGTGTCATCGGTGGGTAACTGGTGAAAAGTCGTGACCAGCGGCTTTCACCGAGACAGACAAGAGGACCGTTAATCATTGTTAACATTGGCTGACGGTTGGATCCTTTGACGATCCATTAGTAACAAACACCCTCGGGAATCACAGTCTCAGTAAATCGAAAGCATTCTCTTAAATTTAATTGAATTTTAAATTTATTCCCCATCGATTGATTGGACCGAAGTGCTTGGTCTCAGGTTGACATGTCTGTTAACTTCTTGTGCAGGATAACGAGCATTTCCTTCATCCTATTTGGGACTCGTCAGTCGGTTGGGGGATGTACCTGCATTCCACAGTCATTGAGTCAGTGATGATGTTCCAACCACGGAGGCTCGAACGCAGTGCCCGCATTCCACTGCTAGTCACCATCCACCGATTAAATTCTCTTAAATCGGTAAAAGAATAACCACTATGTGACTGATAAGTAAGAAGTATCCGTGAGCTAACAAATCCAACAGTAACACACATTGCTGTGACTGTGGCTGAATGGTATACGAGCGTTTGCTGGCCTTGTAACCGGAAGGTCTTGGGTTCGAACCGCCTGTGCAGTGGGTGCGTACTGCCGATGATTCCCAAACTAGGCTGATGAAACAGCTGGCTGTCCACTACTGCTTATGGCTGATTTTCAATGATTCTCTAACTGAGATCAATCCGTGAACAATCCGTAAAAAAATTGTACTTGTAAAATCTCAGCGAAGTTGAAATTATTAATTCCAACGTTTCCTGTGTTCGTCGCAATCTGATCCGAACTTCTTCAGACAAATTAATCGAAATTAACATAACAGAGGTTTATTTATATAAAAGGAACAACTATTGTTTTTAAAAACTTTGTCCAGTCATATGAATCATGAAACAGGTATCAACAGGTATAATAAACAAAACTGTATGAACTGTGATCAAAATTTGACCTCAGACTTTCAAAATTAGTCTACTTTTCAAGTATTGGTTTGGTAGAGATTTTGTTTAATTGTATGTAGGGTTTCATCGTGAGCTGACATCAGTTAGAGAACCACTGGAAAACCTGGGAGTACTGGACAGCTGTTTCATCCTAGTTTGGGACTCTTCAGCAGTACGCGCCCACCGGAATTCGAACCCAGGACCTTCTGGTTACAAGGCGAGCTCTTAGACCATTGAGCCACTGGGACCAATGTCAGCTCATGATGAAATCCTGTAACCAGTCAACCAAATCTCTACAAACCAATACTTGAGTAACGTTTTAGTAATATCTATTGAATACGTCGTTGTATTCTTCATGACATTAAAGGGTCAAAGAACACTATCCAGCGTGGTTGCAGAAAGGAATTAGTGGCCGTATAAGGAGTACAATTATCGAACATCTCGTCAACACGGGTCATCCCACCTCAACAAACGCCTCCTGCTTCAAAGTAATCTACAAAGTGGAGAACAACCTGCCAAAGGCAATACGTTTCCGTCTTCTTTGCATTGCAGAAGCCCTCGCCATTCAGTTAGAAGAACCAGAACTATGAATACAAAAGAAAATTATTCAACCACTTCTACTCTCATGGTAACAACTCCGTTGATTTGACTTCACTTTTGTTTGTATGTTTATTTTTCCAACTACTTAAAACCCTTGTGTATTTCCCTATATTATTTTGTTTCCATGTACACCCTGAGTAGAACTCTTTCATCAAACTATTCACGTTATTAAGTAACTCTTCTTTAACAATCATTTGTGACAGCTCACCACTTCTATTACTGCCCTCTTATATCAACACACCCAAATTCTCATCTGAGCTTACTAATTGTATTTTCGCTTGACAAATTAAATGTTAACACACACACATACAAAACAACCATGCATATATATCTGCGATTGTACAGGTATGAAAATGAATTCGCCGCCGCCGAAAAGAGACTCTTCGCTGAAGTACTACTGGTCTTCTCTACATTAAAGTTTAGCACTCAAAATTTTATTCATCAGGCCAATAAAAGCTCCATTATTAAAACATTCAGCTTAGGGAAAAAATGACATCAAAAACTTCCCAACTAGATGTATTTTAAGTAAATTGGTGGACGGTAACCAGCGGTGGAATCCAGGATGAACATTTCGTCCTACCAGCATTTTTCAGTCAGTGAGTGATTGTGTTCACTTGGACTTATTTATTTATTTATTTTTTAATTATACCTTGAAACCACACAGTATTTTGGGTACAAATATGGAATTTTCAGCATATGATATCGGTAGCCGAAATTTTGCAAGCCGACCATAGATATCATGTGTGCGTCTGCAGGGGATCGAACCCCGGACCATGTGCATGGTTGGCGAGAGTCCAGACCGCTGTGCACCACCGACCCATAGTTTGAAATGCTAACGTGTTGCCCACTAGACCACTTGGGCCACGAGAACCATCACCTCTTTTGCAACGGGTAACAGCAATTGTTTAATTCAGTTTGGGCTTTGCGGGTGCATCCAACTTAAACTGCTTAAGATAACGAAACCTAGGTCTAGGTAAGGCTTCCTCTGCCCCCGATTGCCTCCAACTATCTAATATCATCAAATCAGTGTGTGCACCGTGATGGCGAGCTAGCCACCTGGTGGAATGTTGGCCGCATTGCAAACCTGACCGATTGATTGATAGAATTCAGTCTGCACTAAATTAGAGGACCAGACACGTCATAGTAGTAGTATGGAATGCAGTCAAAATATTTATGAATAAAATCAAAGTTAAATGTCAAGTAGCGAAGCAATTAATGTCATATATAGAATAATAATGCATAAGGTGTATAGGTGTTGGAAAGGGGTACATAATTTTAGGATCATTAGGTGAATATAACGTGTTAGATAACATGGTGTGAAATTTAATATGGTGGAATTCAATATTATAAAGACATAAATATAAAAATTAATAATTTTGGGTTTAAAATAACAAGTGGGTCAAGTGGAAACAGTTCAGAGTGGGAATAGTAATAATAATAGTAATAATCGTAGTAATAAGGGAAAGGTACATAGAATAACTAAATAAACAAAATAAATAAATGTCTATCCCTCTACCACCAAGGCAGAAGTAGGGATTGTACATACTTCTTTTGTACACAAAGACCCGTCTGGCTTAAAGTCATGAACTGCCAAGGCCTCAGCTGTCTTTAGAAGTCTATACCGAAGAAAACGCGACCAGCAAGTTAGCATGGATTCCGTAGGTGATCTTAAAATCATGGTCAGTGTTGGTGTGGAGTGACAGAAGTCGATCAGGTGTTCCACAATAGAGATGCCCACACACTTACTTTCTCTCTTGTAAAAGCATGCTGCTGGAATATGTTCTCGTATCCGTGTGGAAAGCGGCGTCCTCTGACTACGGAAATGTACCTTGCTCCAAAAGACGATCAAGTGAACTGATAGATGCACACGGAGGCGGCCAGACGGGGGAGCTTATCTTTTACACAGAGGTAGAGAACAACTTGCGGCTAACGAACGTCAAATGTAATTTTACTGCAAAGAACATTTTACTGACTGATTTAGAGAGACGCGGTTTTTGAGCATATCTGAAGCTTGATCACCTTTGAATTCCAAGTTCATGAATAAGGTTTTGCTTTGGAACTGAGTCAGTCGGTGACCAGTTTAGACTGCTTATCTTATCTTTCATGTTGCTGTCAATAAATCGGTTAGGGTGGTAACCGTTTTCTGATAGCGTGGCTTTTAAGAAGTCAAGTTCTGAGTCAACACGCAATCAGAACTACAAATTTTCCTTATCCTAAAGTAGAGAGATAATTTATTATTATATAATAATAATTATTACACATAATAATATTATCAGTTATTCAGTGGGCGTCTCACTTACTCAGGAAGCAAGAGAGAAACCATGAAATCTGCTTTTTTGTGGTTGTGTGTTAATGCATGCATGCAGTGAAATGTAGTGCTGAGCTTTTTTCCACATTGCTTATCTTCTCTGGGTCAAACATTCTTACCTTAGCTAAATTCTTATGTTCCGACAATCTGAATACCGCCGATCTACTAGTTTGACCTATTTAGTTGACCAAAGTGACAGTCATTGCAGGGTATTTTGCAAATTGTATTATTTTGTTTAATCGGGTCCACTGGGTCTTTTAGCCTACAGAATTTCTCCTACCTGAGTGAGTTTTTAGGTTTGAATGGGACCCTAATTTCTGCTTTATTGAGAATCCTACATAGGGCACGTCTCAGATGTCCCCTCCCTCCTTATATGTTGTAAAAGTGGATGACTTATATTCTCTCTTATTTATATTATCATTTCTAGTTTCACAATTATTTTTATTTCGCTTCTCACCTCTTCTCATATTCCTAATGAATTTTATAGGATAGTAAGTTATGTGATACCAACGCTTCTTCTTCTATCTGTTTTATTTCATCATTTGGGTGTTTTTCTGTACTACTACTTAGTGCTACTGATCGGTTTGTTAGACACTCAACTAAGCCTGCCTTAACAATTAAAGGATGAGACGGATTGAAGTCTAAATATCTATTAGCAGAATGCGTTGGTTTTTTTATAAACACCACTAGTGTGCAGTAGTTTACCTTCTTCTATTCGTTTTATTTTACAATCTAACATCATAACAGCTAATTCTCCTTGTTCATTTTCTGATTCAAATGTGAATTGCATTTCCTCTACTAGTAAGTTTATATATGTCAAGAAGCTAGAGAGAGACATGTTCTGTTTTCAACAATGTGTGTGAAAGCGTCATCTACATATCTCCACCATATTTTTGGAGTAGGATTAAATGTATTAAGAGCCGTATTTTCCCAGCTATCCATAAATATGTCTGCTACGATATGGGATATTGGTGATCCATCCCATTGCTACACCTTCTTGTCTATAGATTTCCCCTTGGAATTTAAAGATAGTAGATGTGATTGAGGTATAACTGAATCCCTAAAATAATTTCTTCATTGGGTAGCTTTATCCTATGAGTGAGTGAGTTCAGGATCTGCAGTTAATTCTTTTTTAACTGTTTGTAAGGCCATATTGATTGGTATGTTAGTATGAAGACTGGTTATATCAAGACTAACCATTGTTTCATCATTCTCTAGTTGAATCTCATTTAGTTTATTTTTCATCTCATATGAATTAGTTATTTAATCTCGAGTTTGAACAATTTCTAATGGGGCATAATATTAGAGCTAAGTGTTTTGACTTAACACTGTGAGACTTTATCAAAATAAAATTTACCCATAATGGAATTGGAAAGCTTTTAATGGAACTTTGTTTGTTTTCAGTTTTTTATACACCCAAGACACTTATCTTTCTGCTTGCATCACTAGTGAGAGTACTACCAATAATTCAAGACTACATCGTCTGACTGTTGTGATATGCTGGTTTTTAATGGTGAAAGAGGCGACAAATGCATATGTTTATCCTTACAAACTAGTGTGTAAAACAAAAAAGTATTAAAACACGAAACATACTACTGCATTACAGATGGGATTTTCTATTTTGATAAACTGTCACTCACAGTGTGTGTGTAGTGTTATACAGTAAGTAATATTAACTGATGCGACCACACGCTTCGAGCACAAACTATTATTGCCACTCATAATCATCATATCAAGTCACTCACTCACTCACTCACACAACTTTCGTCTTCCTTCATTTATATACATGAGTGGAATTGATGATTAGACATTTGAATACAAATCAGTAATATGGGATAATGTACATTCAGAAATAACAATAATAATATGAGTGTTACTGATCAATTACAATAATCAGATGGGAAATAAGACGAGTGTTTCTCCTTTAGTCATAATAAGTGAGTAACTTGTGAGAATGTTGTGATGATGTACGTGAATTGAATTGAAACAGAATACAATTTAAGATTATTTATTATCCTCCTCTGATTTCGCTGACTGACTGACTGAATGGTGGTAATAATATCTTCCATGCATATCTCTGGTATTTGCATTGTGTGATTTCTGTTGCATGTGTTGTGTTGTGTGTAGACTCGATGAACTAGCCAGGATTCAGTAATCAACCTCTCTCTCTCTCCAACTACATAGATTACTTCTTGGAATTTTAACCCTCTCCCACCCACCATGCTATTGTGTGGTTGTGTGTTAATGCAAGCATGCAGGGCAATGTAGTGCTGAGCTGTCTTCTAAATAACTCATCTTCTCGGGTGGGGTCAACCATTCTTGCCTTAGTCACTAAATTCTTATGTGCCGACAATCTGACTATCCCCGATCTACTAGTCTGTTTGAACTATGTAGTTGGCCTAACTCACAGTCATTGCAGGGTATTTTGTAAATTATATAAGGAGGGGACTTCTGAAATCCTCCCTACATCGGATTCTTAATAAAGCAGGAATTAAAGTGGCAAATATATAGTGGAGATATGTAGATGACTCTGTTACACACATTGTTGAAAAAACGGAACATATCTCCTATTTAGCTTCTTCACACACACACATACATATATAAACTCACTAGTAGAGGAAATGCTATTCACATTTGAATCAGAAAATAAACAAGGAGACTTAGCTGTTATGATGTTAGATTGTAAAATAAAACGAATAGAAGAAGGTAAACTACTGCACATCTTAGCGGCGTTTATAAAAAAACCAACGCATTCTGCTAATAGGTATTTATTATTATTTCCAGTAATTCCTAGAGGAACATAGGGCTTCAGCTGCACGTCTTCATTGCGTTCGGTTCTCTGCTAGAGTCTTCACCTGGCTCCAACCAAGTCTGCCCCTCGCACTGACGACCAACTCGCCGCTTCCCTTTCGGGTTCCACCCGAGCAATGGCTTGTCTAGTGATGTCACTAACTTGATGGTTTGTTTCCTCAGAGTATGGCCACAATCCAATCCACCTCCATTTCTTCCTGGATATATTTGTTGCACAATCGTTTCCTGCTGTGTTGGTTCGCTCATTGCCAGAGATCCCTCCCGGTTGCTGATCTTTTCTGGCCGGTCGGCCATCTGATCTTGAGCGGCCTTGAGCGATGACAACTGTTAATGAAGGTCTGCAGTTTGTTTGAGATGCTCTTTATGTTGCGCTGGCCAAGTCTCTGATCCGTACAGTGAGTGGCACTGACTTACTTCACATTGAAGTTGAATATCCGGATCTTATTTTCATTTTCATGCTGAGTGCTGAGTGTTGACCTCCACACAGACTTGAGAGTAGTGAAACCTTGTCTTGCTTTTCCGATCTTGCTGCTTTGATATCTTCGTCAGTTCCACGCGGCTGTAGGTGAAATGATGCTTCCCAGGTAGGTTGTGGGTAGGTGAAGGAGGTTGTTTCTTTCAGTTTCCTCCCATTTATGCTGGCTGATTGTTGTCTGTAGTTGTTGTTGCTGCTGTTGGTGTTGGCCAGGAATCTTCATCACCTCTGTTTCATCTATGTTCATCTGAAGGCCTATCTTTGATGCTTCTTCTGTCAACTTGTTGCTTTTCGCTCGCATATCTTCCAGTTTGTGGGAAATCAGACATATATCATCGACGAAGTCCAGATCCTGCAAGTTGTTTTTGTGCGAGTTTATTTTATGCCTGTTTCCTCGTTGCCTGGCACGTTGTTTGTTGCATTATCCAGTCTACTGCAATCAGGAAAATCACTGGTTGTAGTAGGCAGCCAGCTTGTGTTACTCCTGTCCTCACTTGGAAGGATTCCGTAAGTTTCCCGTTGTGGAATATTTGGCATGCAGCATTGTCGTACAACTGTTGAATGCGATAAATAATTATCGGCGGCACCTCTTGGTAGTAGCGAAGTAGTTTCCAAATCACCTCTCGATCGAAGCTGCACTATCGAAGGCCTTTTCAAAGTTGATGAAGTTGAGTGAGGTAGAGAGGTGATTGCCATTCCAAGCTTTGTTCAATGATGATCCGTAGTGTGGAGACCTGGTCAATGCATGACTTGTTTCTCCTAAATCCAGCCTGTTCCGGTCGAAGTTTTTCATCCAGGTTAGCTTATTTGATTCTCTTTAATTCGTCTCATCCGCGTTAACTTATATCAAACATACTACTGACTGAAATATTTACGAGTAGTATGAATGTGAATTCTTGTCGTAATGAATACATTTAAGCATTCGAAGTTTTGTATAACATATATATTTAATATTTGTTCAAAGATAAACACAAGGGATGACGTCACCGACTTGTGTATAATGAATACACACACACACACACCTCATAAAAAAACCGCACTGAAACCTTCGATCTTCATCTTTATATCCTACACATATTTTGGTTGAATCCTTTGTTCGAAAAGTACAAATTCTTGTTTTTCACATACGACTAAACAATTTTTTCGGTTGAGAAAAAAATATAAAAAGTTATACAATTTATAACAAATATTCTGTTCTCATTGCTCAGATGTGTGGTGTTTTTATCATGTTGGATGTAAAAATTCTCAGGCGACCATCTCCATTCTGATGCGATTCTCCGTTATCAGATGAAACACGCCATAACTTGCTGATGATTAATGGTGTGCAAGTTGGATGTCTCCACACAGTTCAGTGTGTATGTCTAGCCGAACTTTATTTTCAAAAGAATGGATGGATACTGAACAAAGAATAAATACTCTTTTCGATAACCCCTTCATCATCATCATCATCAGGCTCTACAGTTATATATCCATCCATTATAGTGAATGAATGAATGAATGAATTAGTGTTATGAACAACAACATGAATGTTGCTGTTTAAATAACATCGAATCAATAATAATAATACCAGTGGATTACAGTTCAATTGCATCAACATAACAATAAGCTGAATGTCAGTTGAATTAGGAAAGATAATATTACAAATTCATGAATTTTGTAGTCTCTACTGAAGGCCGGTCAGCCAGGGCAGTGGTAGTGGCTGGCTAGCTGGACTTGCTTCTTCTCCACACAGAGCACTCACTGGTTGTTTGAGGCGATGTTCTCGAGGAGCGAGCATGAAAAATCAAGTTCCTAGAGCAACAATGACCGATATAACTCGCTCCAACACAAGCACAGTTGCAGTCGAATTGGTAGATACAATTTGAAGTGGCCAGCTAGTTTAGTCTACGCACTTCATCTTCAGTCGAGGTAGCACCATCAACAGTGTAGAGAATAAGTCCTGTAGTTCGCCGCCAGCATTAACAGTTCCCTGAACTGATTCTCTTAATTTCTTCGTAATCACACCTGGACTCCCATACTCGTCACTATTATTATGGCAATATTATTGTTATCTGTGTTTCCTAGTGGAACACAGGGCTTCAACTGCACGCCTCCAATTGCTTCTATGTTCTGCTGTACTTTTCACCTGCATCCATGTTAGTCCATACTGTTTCAGTTCCTCATCACACGATCCCTTCCATGTCACCCTCACGCTGACGTCCCACTCGCCGCTTCCCTTTCGGGTTCCACTCGAACGATGGCTTGATGTGCAATATCACCCACGAGGCCTCCTCAGTGAGTGTCCAATCCATCTCCACTTTCTCCTGCATATTTGTTGAGCAATTGGTTCTTGTTTCGTTTGTTTGTTCCCATAGTTTCTTGTAGATTCTTCTTCTTTCCGGCCATCTGATCTTCAGTATAGAGCCAGCGAAGATAGTTGTTGTTGATAAAGGTCTGCAACAGGCTGTTGGAAATATTCCTTGTGACCCGCCGCCAAGTTTCTGATCCGTATAGCAAAATTGACTTGACGTTTGTATTGAAAATCCGAATTTTCATGTTGAGTGTTGCTGAGTGACGAAGATTTCCAGATTGGTTTCAGGTTGATGAATGTGTTTCTCGCCTTCCCGATTCTCGATTTGACATCCTCGTCCGTTCCTCCTGTAGTTGAGACAATGCTCCCTAGCTGGATAAGTGAATGAAGTAACCTCTTTCAAATCCCTCCCGTTGATGGTGATTGACACTGGATGCTGCTGTTGTTATTGTTGTTGGTTGGTTATTTTCATAACCTCCGTCTTGTCTATGTTTACCTGAATGGAGTCCCGTCTTTGCTGCTTCTTCGACCAGTTTGTCGGTTTTCGCTTGTAAGTCTTCGGTTTTGTGTGACATCAAACATAAGTCCAGGGTATCCCTGTCTTCTCGTTTCCCACTGTCTGACGACGCATAATCCAGTCCACCACAATTAGGAATATCATTGGTGATAATAAGCACCCTTGTCTAACTCCTGTGTTTACTCCAAACTCTTCGCTGAGTTTTCCGTTGTTGATCACTTGGCATGTGCCCTTGTCGTACAGCTGGTGAATAAGGTTGATGAAGATTTGGGGTACACCGTGGTACTCGAGTAGTTTCCAAATTACTTCGCGGTCAACACTGCGCTGTCGAAGGCCTTCTCAAAGTCAATAAAGTTGAGGTAGAGATTTGATTGATAAAATTGGCACAGAAAAAAGACAATATTCCGTTGTCTTCTCATGGCTGAAAATGTTATGTATGTTTGAGATACAATTGTTAAGCAGATACTATCAGCACTCATCTGTATGTGGCGAGATATAACATTCAGTATTGAATGTCTGTATTTGGTAAATAGTACTCTTATTACAATGTAAACATCTTAACAATACATATTCATGCCTGAGTGAGTGAGTGAGTACTTGCGTGCGTTCGTGCTTGCGTGCGTTTGTGTAAATCCTGTAGAATAGACAACACAAATGTAACTTAAAACTCATTAGAATGCATTCTTGTTTTTATTGTACATGATTGAGCACTTATATTCGATTCTTCCTACAGGAATTCCATAAGTAATATTAATATGTGTTTAAAAATTGGGCACTGTGGTGGTGATAAAATGCAATTCCATATTAGTTTGGTTATTAGATGTATCACACAGTCAGTCAGTGGAACAGTATTAGTATTTACTGGATGACGTTTCATTATCAATTATAATCGCACTACTTCGAAACTTGAGTTTTATAGTTTTATTTGTCCTCTCCTATTTGTCGTCGTCATTGGTGTGGTAGTAGAATTTTCCAGATATCCAACTGGACAGGTGTTGAATCATTCCTATTACACGAATTCCCCAATTTCAGTTGATTCAATAAACAAAGCTTCCATTTTTATCAATCTCTCCCTCCCTCTATTCACCCTGTGACATTAGATTTCAAAACTGTCATCCTATCCCATCCAGCCTATTGTATGGTTGAGTGTAATTGCATGTCATGCGGTGCTGTAGCTGAACAATTCTCTAGATTTTCTATCTTATTCGGGTCAACCAATCTAGATTTTGCTGCTAGGTTTTTATGTTCGGCTAGTCTGGATGATTGCTATAGTTCTACTAGTTTGACCTATGTTTTTGACCTGACCTGTTTTAAAGGCTCCACTGGCAGGATTAATCCTTTAACCGACAAAGCCTGTTTCAAATTGAGTTTGCCGTTGGTTTGAATTCCAGCCATTTTTATTCCTGTCTGCCTTGTTAAGAAATCTGCGTAAGGTTTCTGAGGTAGTAGTGATAGTGATAATAGCAATAATAATAATAATATTATTGACGATATGCATGTCAAATATGCGCAGGACAACACCAACAATGAGGAATCTAAATCATCAGTAGTAATTCCATACAAGAAAGGAATCTCGGAAACGTCAGAGACTGAGAATTCTTAACAAGGCAGATAGGAATACAAGTAACTGGAATTCAAACCAACCACAAACTTAATTAGAAACAAGCTTTGTCGGTTGAAGGATCAGTCCTTTGGAGCCTTTACAACAAAAAAATTTAGATTATCCAGTACCCTGCTGCTGCAATGATTGTCAGGTGAAATAAATAATTCAAACTAGTAGAACAAGGTCAGTCAGTGAGTCAGACTAGCCGAGCATACAAACCTAGCGGCAAAATCTAGATAAGTTGACCCGAATAAGATAAGAAATCTAGAGAATAGTTCAGCTATACCACCACACCACAGGCAATCACACACAACCATACAATAGGCTGGATGGGATAGGATGACAGTTTTAAAATCTAATGTAACAGCAGGGTGTAGGGAGGGAGAGATTGATAACAACGGAAGCTTTGTTTATCGAATCAACTGAGAGTGAATACGTGTGATAGGAATGATTCAACACCTGTCCAGCCAGATATCTGGAAAATTCTACTACCCGAATGACGACGACAGAAAGGAGAGAACAAAGAAAACTATCAGACTCAAGTTCCGAAGTCGTGTGATTATAATTGATGAAATAATTATGAACAGCATTAATGAATTTTGTTCGAAACACCTTGTCATTGAGTAAATACTAATACTGTTTCACTGTTTGTGTGATACATCTATCGAATAAACAAACTAATATGGAATTATATTCGATTCTTCGTTACATTTTTTCAAAACCGAAATTTATCTTAACATTAAATTTAGAGTCGATATTTCACACGTAAACAAGGAAATGTCTGAATTCTAAGATTACGGGGATTTGATGGATTTTAAGGCAACTGGAAAATCAGTCAGTCTGAGAACCACTGAAAATGTTTAGGGAGTAATGAAGAGCTGATTTTTCCTTGCACCAGTATACGTCCATATGAACCACTCCAAGGAATTGAAACCAATAAGACTGACTGGTTGCTGCAGGACAGATTTCAAAAGACATTTGATCTCTATGCAGTGGCTAAATGACCGACGTGCTGACCTCGTAGTGTGAAGGTCACGGGTGCACTCTGCTAGAGAGTCCCGAAGGTAGGGCGAAATAGCTATCCACCAATCCCTTGTTTTTCAACTGTTCTCCAAGTGGTAACTGTTCGTGATCCGACCTGAAATAATTCCATTATGAGTAAAATTTATTTTGATAAATTCTCGTAGTGTTATACAGTGTTATATATTTACTGATGACCACGTGTCGAGAACAAACTATTGCTCATAATCTTATCAAGCTACTCACACAGTTTTCTAACTTCATTTATATAATTCCATTATTTTCCATCTCTTGACTTGATTAGTAGTAGTGGTATTTTCCACATTTTCGGTATGAGTGATGAGTCATTCCTATTGCATGTGTTGGGTGTAGACTCGATGAACCAGGAAGGATTCAGTATTCAACCTCTCTCTCTCTCCACCTACATAGATTACTTCTTAGAATCCTAACCCTCTCCCGCCCACCATGCTGTTGTGTGATTGTGTGTAATGCATGCATGCAGTGCAATGTAGTGCTGAGCTTTTTTCCAAATTACTTATCTTCTCGGGTGGGGTCGAACATTCTTGCCTTAGTCACTAAATTCTTATGTTCCGACAATCTGATTACCTCAGATCTACTAGTTCGACCTACGTATGTAGTTGACCTAACTCACAGTCATTGCAGGATATTTTGCAGATTATACAAGGACGTGACATCTGAGACCCTGCATAGGATTCTTAATAAAGCAGGAATTAAAGTGGCATTTAAACTAAAAAACTCACTCAGGTACGACAAGCTCTGTAGGCTCTGTAGGACTCTGTCGGTTGACTCAATTCGACAAAATATCCCGCGCCAGACTGACTCTCGAGTGAAAGCCGAATGGGAAACGAACAGTTGGGCATCCGAGGATGACATCTAGTAGCTGGTATGAGGAGGATATTGGAGCTTATGAGCAATTTTGAAGGCATCTTCAAAAAGACTACAGAAAACAGGCGGATATGGAGATATGCAAATGAAGGTCAGTGTTTCACTCAAAGGAATTAAAAATACTCCTTGTCTATAGAAGTATTTCCTTGTTACCCAGACTAAGTCTGTCGATCATGACCTTGAAAGACGATAGAAAGCAATGCAGCATACACGTATGCCGGAAGAGATGGTCAAATGTGTTAAAATGCATAATCCGGGATTCGAACCCAGGACCTTCTGGTTACAAGGCGAGCTCGTATGCCATTAAGCCGCTGGGACCCGATCCAATGGCCGATGAATTCTAACTTCTACTAATTCCCGACATAGCACCAGAGGGTCCTGGGTTCGAATCCCGGTGGATGCGTACTGTGAAGAGTCCCAAACTAGGACGAAGCAGCCTTCCAGTACTCCCAGGTTTTCCAATGGTTCTCTAAATAATGTCAGCTCATGATGAAAATCCTGTCCCCTTTGTTATTTCACTTGTTCCACTTGTCATTCTAAATCAATTCTTCTATTTTACAACGCTTAATTCTATGCAATCAAATTTCCCATAATATTACGTAAGGTTTTTATTTATTTCGATTTGTCTACTAATCTTTTAATTCCATACCCTCCACCTACCAAGTTCTATCCATCCTATGAATTATTCTATGTGTGACATTAATTGTTTTGCCACTTGACATTAAATTTTGATTATAATCACAAGCATTTTAGTTTTTATTGCATTTCATACTACTACTATTATTATTATTTTATGCATTCACTCAGACCTATGATTCATTTCTCTCACCGGATATAACTTCTTAAAGAAAACCATTTATGTATACGATTGTACAGCTTGATGATAAATTCGTTGTTGAAAAGTGTCTCTTCGCTAAAATGGATCACCACTTGTTTTGATTTTCTTCTATATGTGTTACAATGGGAATTTTCCATGAGAACTAGTTCAATTACCTGGATGTTAATGTGATAAGAAGCAATAATGGTACATTTGTAAAAAATTATATTTGTAAGATCTCAGCGAGAGTGAAATGAGTAATTCCAACGTTTCATTAGGCAATCTGGTCTACTTCTCACTCGGCGCCCAAATATTTTAGAACTATTCTGTCAAATCTTGAAGACAGACAGTTCATTTGAATTATTTTGCAATCGAATTAAATTAACAAAGAAACTACGTGTAATCGGAACAATCATCGTGTTTTCACTCTGCGTTGTCTGCAACAGAATAATACATATCCTAAATCCGTAGCTGTCGAGTCACCTGACAACTCCAGTAGGTCGAATAAAGCAGCTCAATCTTCAGAAAGAAGAAGACAAAGCAATAAGTTCGACAGGGTGCTCATCAACTAAACTCTAATCCTAAACAACACAATAATTTTGAAAATATACGTCTAATCATAAAATTCTAGATAATAACAGTTTGAACAGACATGAAGGCGTGATGTGATGTTAGCTGATGGATAGGAAATCCATATTAATAAATAAAAAATGGATATGTATCACTAATTATTAATACTTGGTCAAAATTCTCGACTGTCCATATCTTCTTATGGAGACGTGAAGAAATCTTTTACAACTGTTTACCCACACACACACACACACATACACACTCTGTTTAAAGTGTTTAACAAAGGTAGACCAATATTTTTAAGAGGTCCGAGGTCAAATTTTGATCACGGCTCATACAATTATGTTGATTATACTTGTTAATACTTGTTTTATGACTCATGACTGGACAAAGTTTCAAAAACAAGAGATGTCCCCCTTTACTGCATATAAACCTCTGTTATGTTAATTTCGATTAATTTCCCTGAAGAAGTTCGAACCAGATAGACGAACACAGGAAACGTTGGAATTACTCATTTCAATCTCGCTGAGATTTTACAAATATAATTTTTTACAACTCATGGAATGCTTATTTTCTATTTATTCTCCAAACTGTTATTTCTTTTTATTTCCGGTGGAAAAAATATTCAAAAATCAGCCATCAGTCACGCGATGGCAACGACAGACAATCACCACTTCCACTAACACAAACAAAGAAGAAACATTGGGGTGAAGAATAATCTGGATCCATTTTATTTCGTTGGTTCTCATCAGCAGCTGCTTACAACCTGAATTTTTGAATAAAATGTAAAAATAAAAAGTGTACAATTTTAACAAACTTTTTTTCTGTTAGCAAGAATACTGTCACAGCGTCATGGTGAAATACTGCGTTGCGATTTACACGGTGTCTAAAGTGTTCGGGTGGTAACAAAATAAAATTAGTAATAGTTACGTAATTAGATAAGAAAAGATCAAAATTTCGGTGCACTTGAGGTCAGATGAGAAGTTGATGATGTAATACAGTGCAGTGAGCAGAACTCAGAAGATCAAGAAAAAGAATTATCTCTTAAGAGAGTCAAGAGAAAAATAAAGCGAGTGTGGGAGGGGAGGAGTGAAAAGATAAGTTAACAAAATGGTGACTTATCAAGTGAAATTCTTTCAAGGAGTATACGAAGAACATTTTATGCAGCACATCTATGTTTGTTATTCTCTAGGCGACGAATGATTGGGACGCAAACGAAGGATAAGCTAGATAATTTTGCCATATCTATGGACATTTATCAATTGAACTGCACCTGCAGTGACAGTTATGTTGGGCACACTACCACTAGACAGCTTTGCCAACATATCACTGCTGAACATCTCCCATCATCGTGGTTTAGCAAAGGACAGACAAAAACAATCCGTGGCTCAATTATGTCACACTTAATTGATAGTTGTCATGTTGTAATGGAGAAAATGAGAGCTTTCAAAGTAATTCATCGTATCCCCCACCGAATCTTTCCAATAGACTTCGTATTCGTTTACTGCACACACACAGCTGAGGCAAGCAGTAGGCATTCGAACTATGCCTTCATTCAAAAGAAGTTCGTACACGCAGCCATTATCCCTCCGTCCCTTGTTGGCCTATTAAGACATAACCAACTGATGACTTCTACACCAGCACCCCTTACTTACTTTTATTTTCAACCCCATTCTCTTATCATCCCTCAATCTTATCACATCTTCATTAAATCGGATGTTTCACTTACTTCCCTTACAATCAGTCTAGCATTACTTAATCGGTTCATTTGTTTTCAGCTAGCCTTTATCGACTACTCTGTCTACCTGAACACATTTGTTTGTTTAATCGCGCTGTTTTTCATCAGTATTCGTGTTATCACAGATTGCCTCACTTTTTCATCCTTATTATTGATAAGACCATTATTACTATTATTGTTGTCATTACTACTATTATGACTATTTGCACAATTTATATTCACCATCTTATTATCTCTCCTAGAGACAAAACACCATGATGATTGGTTTAAATTAGCTGATATTTATTTGTAAATTTATGTAGGTATATTAGAGTTAATTAAGCCTGATGAGATCTAATTGAAGACAATATTGTTCGCTTAAATGTGTTGTTCTAAAAATTAGAAAACAAAGAGAGTTACTAAGATGAAGTGAGTCACCAGGGTAATTGAAGTCCAACTAAAACGGATTCTTTTTGGACACACATTAGTCACGCTTCAATCTTTTTATTGCTACAGTTTCAGGAAACCTGAGAAGATTTGAGGTACTACTTTGTCTGTTAATTATTTTGAATGATTCCAGCACATCTACTCGGTGCTGTCCTGTGTCATTTAGGTGTTTGGCGATTGAAGACCTCAGACCGAGCACTTCGGTCCAGTCAATCGATGGGAAAAACATCTGAAATCCAACTGAATAATATTTAATATGACCCGTTGCACAAGAAGTGGGGTGGCTGCTGTTGTGGCCGAAGTGGTCTAGTGGATAACGCTTTGACTGGTGTTTGAAACTATGGTGTCGCTGGGTTCGATCCTCGTTGGTGGGAACGTCATCACTCACTGACTCACTGGGGAATGCAGGTACATTTGTGGAGTACGTAACAATATGATTGTACACTTTTTGTTAGATGTTGAAATTAGACACATTGTACATGACTTTTGTTTAAAACGATTCATGTTTAAATACAGCTAACCTCCGAATTGAAACCGAAGAATTGCAGTGTACTGTTGATAGCTTCACCTTCTCACTGGTCTACACTGTCTACTCACTTCACTCATAACCGAGTTCTATACTTTGGATTTATTACAGGAACCTGTTATCCTTATCCGAAGAAAACTTGACGACCGGCACACACCTTCTATCAGTAGACACGATTCCAACAGTGAACGCTTCTGTGGATTATAATAATAAATAATTTGTAGCCGTAGACTTTACCTGTATATCCAAGTAACCTTTTAATCAATATAACTCATTACTGTATTTTTTTCAGAAATCAGCCAGTGGTCTAAGGAAAACGGTCTTACCTTAAACCCCTCCAAATGCCAAACAGTCAGTTTCACCTTTAGGCATTAATCCGGCCTAAACAAACTGGTTGCCTCTCACGAGGTGTGGAACATAGATGCCACTAAAATAGAAACCAAGTCGGAAATTCAATATCTTGGCGTCATTCTATCTGCTGATCTTTTCCGGTCGTCTCAGATCTTGATAATTTTGAAGAAAATATTCCGCCTTACCTTCTACATCAAGAAGTTAAGACATTCTGGAATAACCCAACCCAATCCAACACTTACTCTTACGATTCGTTAACTCTTGCATTCTGCCTATTATTCTCTATTGTTCCTCCTTAGTTTTTCCAGGACTACTGAAGAAGGACTATATCTTATTACGTAGGATGTTAAAGGTTGTCAGCAGGGTAGGCAATATGCCACTTAACCAGCTTGTTAATATTCTCGTTGACAGGCAGGCACTTGGACTCATTTAAAAAATGAGGGCTAAATCCATTCTATCTAACTCACACCACCACCCTCTTCATTCACAACTCTCCTCTTGTATCTCATCTGGCAGAACCAGAAGCCCATATAGAAAACTATATGCTCACACTAGCAAGTACAAAAGCTCAGCCATACCTTACTTGGCTCGCGTTCTGTGCGATAAAGAAAGCATTGGGCGCGATACCTATAACTTATTAAATAGTTAGTAGAACAAGTGGATCTCATCTTTCCAACTCATATCATTTATAGGTACAACCTTTTCTTTCTTTCTTTTCCTTTTCTCTCTCTTTTTTCTCTGTTATGTACTGCTTTGTTTCTTTCTCTCGCTTACTCCAGCAAATATGCTAGTATCTACTTGCAACACCTTCAAACACTGTTGAACATTGGCTTTTCTACCGACATGCAAATATGTTGTTGTCATAATGAACTGAGACTACCCATAATCTATGTAGAAATTTATTTATTGATAATGTACACAAACTGGATGCGCAATACTGTAGTGAAATGCTGAGAATTCTATTCTGTATCACAAGTACTGTTTTGGAATAAAGCAAATTATTATTATTATTATCTCATTGACTTGGATTTTTATTCGCATACTTGTTATGTAATTGAGCTCACTAGACACAGTCCCCTTCACATCCTCCAGCCAACTCAGGAATCCCAAACAGGACGGTAGGACGAAATTCGCGTTATCCTGGACTCGATTACAATGCTAAACAGATAGATAGATAGATAGATAGATCACGGATAGACAGATAGATAGATAGATAGATAGATAGAAAGATAGATAGATAGATAGATAGATAGATAGATAGATAGATAGATAGATAGATAGATAGATAGATAGATAGATAGATAGATAGATAGATAGATAGATAGATAGATAGATAGATAGATAGATAGATAGATAGATAGATAGATAGATAGATAGATAGATAGATAGATAGATAGATAGATAGATAGATAGATAGATAGATAGATAGATAGATAGATAGATAGATAGATAGATAGATAGATAGATAGATAGATAGATAGATAGATAGATAGATAGATAGATAGATAGATAGATAGATAGATAGATAGATAGATAGATAGATAGATAGATAGATAGATAGATAGATAGATAGATAGATAGATAGATAGATAGATAGATAGATAGATAGATAGATAGATAGATAGATAGATAGATAGATAGATAGATAGATAGATAGATAGATAGATAGATAGATAGATAGATAGATAGATAGATAGATAGATAGATAGATAGATAGATAGATAGATAGATAGATAGATAGATAGATAGATAGATAGATAGATAGATAGATAGATAGATAGATAGATAGATAGATAGATAGATAGATAGATAGATAGATAGATAGATAGATAGATAGATAGATAGATAGATAGATAGATAGATAGATAGATAGATAGATAGATAGATAGATAGATAGATAGATAGATAGATAGATAGATAGATAGATAGATAGATAGATAGATAGATAGATAGATAGATAGATAGATAGATAGATAGATAGATAGATAGATAGATAGATAGATAGATAGATAGATAGATAGATAGATAGATAGATAGATAGATAGCTAGATAGATAGATAGATAGATAGATAGATAGATAGATAGATAGATAGATAGATAGATAGATAGATAGATAGATAGATAGATAGATAGATAGATAGATAGATAGATAGATAGATAGATAGATAGATAGATAGATAGATAGATAGATAGATAGATAGATAGATAGATAGATAGATAGATAGATAGATAGATAGATAGATAGATAGATAGATAGATAGATAGATAGATAGATAGATAGATAGATAGATAGATAGATAGATAGATAGACAGATAGATGAACAGATAGATAGCTAGGCATATTGTTCTCTTTGAATTTGCGAATATAAAATCAATTCTGCTGTCGATGCCGTATAACATCAGCCTGAACAATTGTTTACTATACACATTACAGTTTTTAGTCCATTTGTCTCCATGTCTCATTATAATTATTATACTAATGGCACTTTATCCACAACTAATCATACAGTTATATCACAGTAACAAATATGATCAACTTTTGACCGAATTCATGCCAAATCGACTGGTGTTCAAGTGAATTAATTAAATCACTTATTTATTTATTTATATTAAATCTATCCGATGTAATTTGTACAAATTATACGCAGAATGTATATTATATATGTGTACATATTAATTACATTCTGTATATGCCTACAGATGCATATGCACATGCGCAGAGTATGTGAAAATCAATTAAGACTGTGATGCCTAGCGTGCGTGAACTAGATTGAAAAATATCGATCGCAGGCAGTTGAAAATCTGAACACTTCCGTTACACATGAATATGCATATATACATGTATAAATATATGACAAGGCTGCCTACTATCGCCAATGATTTTCCTGATTGCAATAGATTGGATAATGCGACAAACAGCGTGCTGGGCGACGGGGAAACAGGCATAAAATGGACTCACACAAAAACGACTTGGAGGATCTGGACTTCGCCGATGTGATATATATGTCTGATTTTCCACAAACTGGAAGATATGCGAGTGAGAAGCAACAAGTTCACGGAAGAAGTATCCAGAGAAGATGGAACTTCAGTTGAACATAGAGAAAACAGAGGTGATGGAGATTCCTGGTCAACAACAACACCAATAGCAACAGCAACAACAGTAAACAATCAGCAAAAACGGAAGGAACCTGAAAGAAACAACCTCTTTTACCTACCTAGGAAGCATCATCTCAACTACAAGCGGAACTGACAAGGATATCAAAGCAAGAATCGGAAAAGCAAGACAAGCTTTCATTACTATCAATTCAGCATCAAAAATAAGATCCGGATTTTCAACTCCAGTGTGAAGTCGGTCAGTGCTACTCACTTTACGGATCAGAGACTTGGCCAGCGCGTCATGAAGAGCACCTCAAGCAAACTTCAGACCTTCATCAACAGCTAGATGCTTTCGCTCAATACTCAAGATCATATGGCCGACCGACCAGAAAAGATCAGCAACAGAGATCTCTGTCAATGTGCGAACCAACACATCAGGAACCGATTGTGAAACAAATAAGCAGGAAGAAATGGAGATGGATTGGCCACACTCTGAAGAAGCCATCAAGTGACATCACTAGACAAACCACTGCTCGAGTGGAACCCGAAAGGTAAGCGGCGAGTTGGTCGTCAGTGTGAGGGTGGTTGACTTGGAGGAGGAGGTCATGTGAAGAGGAGATGAAAACGTGTGGGCACACTTGGTTAGATCCACGTGAAGACTCTAGCAGAGAACCGAATACAATGGAGACGTGCATGGCTGAAGCCCTATGTTCCTCTAGGAATTAAAGGAAACAATAATAATATATATATATATATTTGATAGTGTGGAATATTCCCATACTATGAATTAAAAGTCAATCTGAACGAAGAATATTTTTTTCAATACATCCTTCTCTTCAGGTTCTTACATTTATAAAATATGATATTTGTTGTCGCTACAATAATGAAAGGCAGTTAGTTATGCGGCAGATACATTTTTAACGTAGAATAACAGATTAGTTATGGGGTGTCAAAATTTTTTTTCCTTCACGTTCCCCAGTGGAACATAGGGCTTCAAGCTAGCGGCTTGAAGTTTCTGTAGCAGTGTTTATTTTACAGGAAGGATGTGGTTGCTATCCTAATGCCCAACCCTTCCTCTTCACCAGCATTATTTCTGGATTAGCGAGGTAAAGCAGTGCATCAGCCGGGGATCGAAACCCGGACAATGCGCATGGTCGGCGAGCATCCTAACCGCTATGCCACCGACACACAAAATAAATAGTCGTATTTGTGTGACAAACGTGCTCTGGGCTGAATTCGAATACAAAATATTGTAAAATGGGAAACAATGGTGGTGATTAGTTATAATAGATTTGTAGAGTGTGGGGTAGGAAAATTGACAAGTCGGTTCAAGGTTATAAGAGAGAAAGAACTCCAGGTCATCCGAGACATTCTAAGCACGAAAGGATATCCAGAGAAGTTGATTAAAGCCAACATAGGTTACAATAGTCGTAAACATGAACAGCTGGCAACGGTGGAGAAAAAGCCTCTGTTTTTACGTCTCCAATTCAAGGGAGATACTCCTGCGGAGATTCTATAGAAACGTTTAACCAGAGCGACCAAGAAAATTTTCTACTCCGCAAGTCTGTGTCTATCCTTCAGTAACCGTCCAATTTTCACCCAGCAACTCAAAGATGTCTTACCTTAGCTTAGCTCTTCTTCATGCATATACCATTTCAACTGTTCCTGTGGTTCAAGTTATTAATATAGGGCGCACAATTAGGCAGGTTCGTCTAAGGGTTCAAGAACATTTACCAGCTTGGTACAGCAGGGGGGGAAATTAAGTGCATAAAAAGCTCGCTCCTGTCACACTTCGTCGATACTGGACACCATATCGATGTCAACACAGCTTTCAGGGTTTTATACCGATACCGAATTCCGAAGTCGTTATCACGTACAGTTCGCTTACCTCTCCTACACATAGCTGAAGCTGTTGCAATAACATCAACTAAACCAGAACTTTTTATCCAAAAAGAACACGTCCAGACGCTGTTCCTACCGTGGCCAAACTTGGATAGATGATTCTTCTTCTCACCAAGAGTGCTCCTTCCCCTTTACCCTCTTCGTTTTTTTCCTTTGCTCTTTAGTACAATTATTATTATTATTCGTCATAATTTATGCCCTTCATGCAAACATTCTCTCAATACTATCGAATATTTCATTTATACTATCCGGACTTATTATCTCTTTTCTTAATATATGCCTCCACCTGTTGCTACATTTCACATATTCGTTATTTCATTATGAACCTCTCATTGCAGTCTTACTGTCTCCTGTTTAACACAGACCACTTTGTACTAGCCACTCACTCACCTGACACCTTTCATAACCTTGAACTGACCGACTTGTCAATTTTCCTACCCCATACTCTACAAATCTATTATGACGACTAATCACCACCATTCTCTCCCGTTTTACAATATTTTGTAATCGAATTCAGCCCAGAGCACGTTTGTCACACTCAAACACGACTATTTATTTCGACATCCCATAACTGCTAATCTGTGATTCTACGTTAAGAAAAAATGTATCCGCCGCATAACTGGCTATCATTATTGTAACGACAACAAATATTATATTTTATAAGAATCTGAAGAGAAATTATTGAAAAGATATGTTTGAGAAAATTAAAAAAATTAGTCCCTTTGAAGGCTCTCGTTCGCACAGAGAAATTGCGCAACATGGAAATACTGATGTTTTCGACTTTATTTCTAAAATATCCGAGACTAATGTGAGGTGTGTAAAAAAAGGTATGTTATCCATGGATGTATCATCACTATTCACTAATGTACCGCTTATGGAAACAGTAGACTATATTTGTCAAGAAATCGCCGAAAAGCAATTAGACTTAGGAATCCCCTTGTGTAGCCTCAAAGAATTACTTCTTAAATGCACAATGAATGTTCACTTTGTCTTCAATAATTCATACTATCGACCAGGAGATGACATAGCTATGGGTGGTTCACCATTAGGCCCAATATTAGCTGACTTCTTTCTCGCAAAACTTGAAAACGGGAAATTGAAGGACATAATCAAGCAGTTTGATATGTATTACCGATATGTCGATGATACATTTATCTTAAACTGATTGGAATGTTAACATAGAGGAATTGTTGCTGAAATTCAACAACATACACCCTTCGCTTACCTTTACTTGTGAAGAGGAGCAGGAGAATAAACTACATTTTCTGGATGTCCTGCTAAGTAGGCGACAAGATGGCTCACTTGGGAGAAGCGCGTATAGAAAAAGCACATTCACAGGGCAATACACACACTTTCTTAGTTACGTGCCCATTAAATATAAAAGTAATGTTGTAAAGTGTCTTGTGAGCAGAGCAAGAAAGATATGTACGGATGACCTCTTAGAAAAAGGAATTTGAATATATTCAAATCCTTGACAATTTAATGGTGACTTATCAAGTGAGATTTTATTCTAAAGACTTTCCAGGAGTATACGGAGAACGTTTTACGCAGCATACCTATGTTTGTCATTCTCTAACTGACGAATGATTGGGACGCAAACGAAGGATAAGCTAGATAGTTTTGCCACGTCTATGTGCATTTATCAATTCAAATACACCTGCGGCTAAGCCAACGTGTCACCACTGAACATCTCCCATCATCGTGGTTTGGCAAAGGACAGACATAAACAATCCGTAGCTCAATTTTGTCACATTTAATCGACAAATAGTGGTCATGTTGTTGTAGTGGAGAAAACGAGAGCTTTCAAAGTAATTCATCGTATCCCCTCCGAATCTTTCCAATAGACTTCGTATTCGTCTACTGCACACGCACACACACAGCTGAGGCAGGCGATAGGCATTCAAACTTTTTTTATCCTTCACGTTCCCCAGTGGAACATAGGGCTTGAAGCTAGTGGCTTGAAGTTTCTGTAGCAGTGCTTATTTTACAGGATGAGGTTGCTAGCCTCATGCCCAACCTTTCCTCTTCACCAGCATTATTTCTGGCTTAGAGAAGTAAAGCAGTGCGTCGGTGGCCGGTGATCGAACCCCGGACCATGTGCATGGTCAGCGAGCGTCTTAACCGCTATGCCACCGACGCATTCGAACTATTAAACCTAAACTATGCCTTCATTCAGAAGAAGTTCGTGCACACAGCCATTATCCCTCCCTCCCTTGTTGGCTTATTAAGACATAATCAACTAATGACTTCTACACCACCCTTTGTTTATATTTTCAACCCCACTCTCTTATCATCCCTTAATCTTATCACATCTTCATTAAGACGGGTGTTTCATTTCCTTCCCTTACAATCAATCTAGCATTACTTAATCGGTTCATTTGTTTTCAGCTAGCCTTTATCGACTACCATGTTTACCTGAACACTTGTTTGTTTAATCGCGCTTTTTTTCATCAGTATTCGTGTTATCACAGATTGCCTCACTTTTTCATCCTTATTATTCAGAAAACCATTATTATTATCATTACTACTATTATGACTAATTGCACAATTTATATTCACCATCTTGTTATTATCCTATAGACAAAACACCATGTTGGTTGGTTTATATTTGAATTTTTATTTTTAAAGTTATGTAGGTGTATATTAGAGTCAAGCCTATTGAGATCTAATTGAAAAGAACGATATTGTTCGCTTAAACAGGTGTTGTTCCCACTTTATAGAAAGCCTACTTGGACAAGGTAATATCTAAATGTTTGCAGTTTTTTGTCCTTTCAAGTAGGAGAGGTGCTTAGTAAAGTGCTTATGTTCAACAGATCCCATATATATCCGCATAACTGATACAAGAAATAATGACAGTTAGATTCAGTCATCCGCAAAACTGACTTTACAGTCGGGCTTACTATTATTATTATTATCACAAAGGTTAAACACTTGTACTAAAGCAAATTACAACGTTACACAAGTGAAACTAGGGAGCGAACGGGGAATATGGTTCTTTCCAGATGGGGACTTTTCGTCAGTATGCGCTTACCAGGACTCGAGCCTTGGACTTTCTGGGCATAAGGAGAACCCGTAGAACACCCAGAAACTGGGTCTCGATAAAATGGTGCTATGAATTGCAACTTCTACCAATTGACAAAACACAGAGAGCAACCATCAGCCAATTTCATAGGCAAGTAGGTGGCTGGTCACGATTGATCACTAGAACTCGGAGGAGCTTCCTTTATAAAGTCAGTCACAACCAGGGTTTAAGTGGGTGAAAGATCCTTGGGCATGCCTTGTAACAGGAAGCTCAATGCCTAGTCGTGCATGAAGTCGTTTGGCCCATTGATCTAGTCACTTGATTTTTGCAACTTTAGAGTGACAACTTTAAACCCTTTTCCAACTACTGAGGTTTTCAAAGCCAGTGGGAAGCCATGACCAGTAGGGTACAGCAGGTTAAAGATGAGGCAGTAACTCACTCATCGAAGAAGACATTGCGAAATGGTCGCGCTATGTCATGCGTGAATTGGCAGAAGTTAGAATTCATGCACTGTCTGGGTATTGGATTGAGTCCCAGTGGCTCAATGGTCTACGAGCTCGCTGGCCTTGGAACCAGAAGGTCCTGGGTTTGAACATGTTGTGGTGGGTGCGTACTGCTGAAGAGTCCCAAAATAGACTGACGAAACAGCTGTCCAGTACTCCCTGGGTGGTTTTCCAGTTGTTCTCTAACTGATGTCAGCTCATGATGAAATCCTCCAGGCAATCAAAGCAATGTATTAACACCAGCCGTCTCAAACAATAGGTGTGGCTTGATCCCAACTACATGGATATCTAAGTGGTTGTTGAGTAGCTGGTTGTTGTTGTTGTTGCCGTCAAGAGGAGGCAGAATCAAACTGAAACAAACTAACGAGTGAAGTGAAAATTTTTTATTCCATCATACACGCTGTTCTGTTCAAAATAGGGCGAATTAAACTTCTTCTGGCAGTGAATATTAGATCAACCTTACTCATAAACACAGAATAGTCAGATGCTAACATATTTTTGCTTCAAGTAAATTGATGGACAGGTGACTAGCAGTGGAATCCAGTTCAGGATAACGCGCATTTCACCGTCCTATTTGGGACTCGTCAGCTAATTGGATGTACCTGCACTCCACAGTGAGTCAGTGCCCCATAGTTACAAACACCAGACAAAGCGTTATCCTTTTTGATGTGGTTGTGTTCTCTGAGCAGCTGGATAGTGAATTTGCGAAACTTTCATCGCCCTACTAGACGACATCTTCCTTTAGCGCATACTTCAATTTCAACTGAAGTGAGCTTTTCGATTTCTCCACGAGTAAGTTGATTAATCATCTATCCTGGTCGGTCACCTTGGGTATGATTGGTTGTTTTTGTGTGTTTGCATACCTTCTAGGTAACTTGTAATGGGGCTGACTGTTTCTTTGTTTCTTTGACTCGAACTTTGACCCTTTGTGTGTGTGAAGTTTCCTTCTTATCGGTTGATAAATTTTGTCTATCTCGATGTGTCTATTGATTGACGATAATTCACTGGAATACCAGGTAGGCTTCTAAAAATGCTCTGGCTAGCATTCTTGGTGTTGTTTTCTCTGTCTAATATTTGAACGTTGGTTGTCCAAGTCGAATTGATGTCCGTGGTTGTCTGTATGCAGTGAGGCGATATGAGGGAGTGAGGGAGTGGATGTCATGTCTTTTGACGGTTAGCTTATGTTCGTGGATACGAAGACGAAGAGGACGTCGCCTAGTAGGGCGATGAAAGCTTCGCAAATTAACTATCCAGCTAGCTCAGAGAACACAACCACATCAAAATCATCCACCTGAGCTACAAATCTTCTCTATCACATTTAAAACGTTATCCTCTAGACAACTTGGGTGATGGGAGCCACCCCACCTCTTTTGCAACTAGCATTATTAATTATTCAACTCAATTCTAGATTTTTCCATCGATCGACTTATTGGACCGATCGAAGTGCTCGTCGGTCTCAGGTCGACATGTCTGTTGGCTACTTGTGCAGATGCTTCGATGTAGATGTCTGTTCATGTAGCCTGAAATCACTTGGGAATGCAGGTGCATCCTGCAGGCAACTGACGAGTCCCAAATAGGACCGGTGAAATTCGTGTTATCCTGAACTGGATTCCCCACTGCTAGTCACCATCCACCAGTTGACTTCAAGTTCCATAACCAGACATCGTCGAAGCAACAGACATGTCAACCTGACACTTAGTAAGACAAGGCTGCCTACTATCGCCAATGATTTTCTTGGTTGCAGTAGACTGGATAATGCGACAGACAGCAGGCCGCGCAATGAGGAAACAGGCATAAAATGGACCCACACAAAAACTTCGAGGATCTGGATTTTCGCCGATGATATATGTCTGATTTCTCACAAACTGGAAGATATGCAAGTGAAAAGCAACAAGTTGGCAGAAGAAGTATCCAGAGAAGATAGGACTTCAAGTGAACATAGATAAAACAGAGTTGATGAAAATTCCTGGGCAACACCACCAACAGCAACTGACAACAATCAGCCAGCATAAATGAAAGGAACCTGAAAGAAAAAACCTCCTTCACCTACCGACCTTAGAAGCATCGTTTCAACTAAAGACGGATGGAAATGACGAGGATATCAAAGCAGCGATGATCAGAAAAGCAAGACAAGCTTTCATTACTCTCATCAATTCTGTGTGGAGGTCAACAGCACTCAGCAATCAGCATGAAAATGAAAATAAGATCCGGATATTCAACTCTAATGTGAAGTCAGTCAGTGCTACTCACTGTACGGATCAGATACTTGGCCTTTGCATAATGAAGAGCACCTCAAACAAAGTACAGACCTTCATTAACAGTTGTCTTCGTTCAATACTCAAGATCAGATGGCTGGCCAGAAAGGATCAGCAACAAAGATCTCTGGCCATGAGCGAACCAACACAGCAGGAACCGATTGTGAAACAAATAGGCAGGAAGAAATGGAGATGGATTGGCCATACTCTGAGGAAACAAACCATCAAGTGACATCAGTAGACAAGCCATTGCTCGAGTGGAACCCGAATGGGAAGTGGCGAGTCAGTCGTCAGTGTGAGGGTGACATGGAGGAGGAGGTCATGTGAAGAGGAGATGAGAGCATGTGGGCAGACTTGGTTGGAGCCAGGTGAAGACTCTAGCAGAGAACCGAACGCAATGGAGACGCGCGACTGAAGCCCGATGTTCCTGTAGGAATTAAAGGATACAATAATAATAATAATCGATGGGAGAAGAAAGTCTAAAATTGAATTTAAATATCTTCGCTTCACTTCACATTTCTGTGAAATTCACAATATTGTGTAAGTGACTATCATTGTAAAAAAAATTAAAAAAAAAAAAACAGTTATGCACTAAATAAATAATCCAATTATTTAATAGTTACGTTATTATGTATGAACACTTTCCAGTGTATGAGTGAGTGAGTGGGTGCAATCGAGGCCAATTGAAGCAATGCACTTTATTTATTAATGCAGAGTGGATGGATGGATCGATGATGTAAGACACACAACAACAACAATAACAAGTGTAGCTTTATAGATTAAGTAAGTAGGGTAATAAACACAGCCCTGTTTGTGTGTACTGTTTGATAAGAAAAAAGACAAGAATTTCACTTAAGTGCAATCCAACAGATGTCTTTCAATCAATCAACATTGGGTGTAATCAATAATCAATAAGTAACTTGCCCCAATTTTGTACAACAACAACCATAGAATTCTGTTAACTATAGCGTTTCACCAAAATTAAATCGATATGTCTAACTAACTAACTAACTAACTAACTAACTAACTAACTAACTAACTAACTAACTAACTAACTAACTAACTAACTAACTAACTAACTAACTAACTAACTAACTAACTGACTGACTGACTGACTGACTAACTGACTAACTAACTAACTAACTAACTAACTAACTAACTAACTAACTAACTAACTAACTAACTAACTAACTAACTAACTAACTAACTAACTAACTAACTAACTAACTAACTAACTAACTAACTAACTAACTAACTAACTAACTAACTAACTGACTGACTGACTGACTGACTGACTAACTGACTAACTAACTAACTAACTAACTAACTAACCAACTAACTAACTAACTAACTAACTAACTAACTAACTAACTAACTAACCAACTAACTAACTAACTAACTAACTAACTAACTAACTAACTAACTAAGAGGGGGAAAAATTTCCCGGGTCTTCGGAATAACTTCCGAAGCTCTTAAAGAGGAAAATTCTAGTCTCTGATGATAATATTAGTATAAAACGTGGACACTGTGGTGTGGTAGAGTATAACTACTCCATTATGGATAAGATTTTACTTTGATAAACTGTCACACAGCATGTGTAGTGTTATACAGTAAGTAATATTAACTGATGCGATCACACGCTTCGAGCACAATTTATTATTGCCACTCATAATCATCATATCAAGTCACTCATTCACTCACTCACACAACTTTCGTCCTCCTTCATTTATATACATGAGTGGAATTCATGATTAGACATCTGAATACAAATCAGTAATATGGGATAATGTACATTCAGAAATAATAATAAGATGAGTGTTTCAGGATTTCATCATGAGCTGACATTGGTTAGAGAACCAATAAAAAACCTGGGAGTACTGGACAGCTGGTTCTCCCTCTAACCAATGTCAGGTGCTCATGATGAAATCCTGTAACCAATCAACCAAATCCCTACAAACCAATACTTGAATATGGGTGTTATTGATCAAATGCAATAATAAGATGGGAAAAAAGACGAGTGTTGCTTTTATAGTCATGTTATAGTTATGGTTATAGGTAATCATGTGTGGTATATTTCAATCCTCTTATCTATAAAACACAAAGCAATTGAGCCAGCAAAGAATATCCTTTTCGATAAATTTCTCCTCCTATGGCTCTACAATTATATATATGGATGTTTATTTACATAGAATATTCTGGATTAGTAGTCAATAACAATATTTAGAAAATCAAAACAAATGATTCAGCGAAGAGACTCTATTTAACAACGAATTTATCATCAACTACAGGCGGACGGAACTGACGAGGATATCAAAGCAAGAATCGGAAAAGCACTACTCTCATGTCTGTGTGGAGGTCAACAGTACTTAGCATCAAAAATAAAATCCGGATTTTCAACTACAATGTGAAGTCAGTTAGTGCTACTATACGGATCAGAGACTTGGCCAGCGCGTCATGAAAAGCACCTCAAACAAACTACAGACCTTCATCAACAGCTAACTGTCTTCGCTCAATACTCAAAATCAGATGGCCGGCCGGCCAGAAAACATCAGCAACATGGATCTCTGGCAATGAGCGAACCAACAAATAAGCTAGAAGAAAAGGAGGCGGATCGGATTGTGGCCATACTCTGAGGAAACAAACCATCAAGTGAGTGACATCACTAGACAAGCCATTGCTCGAGTGGAACCCGAAAGGGAAGCGGCGAGTTGGTCGTCAGTGTGAGGGTGGGTGATTTGGGTGAGGAGGTCATGTGAAGAGGAGAGGATGAAAGCATGTGGGCAGACTTGGTTGGAGCGAGGTGAAGACTCTAGCAGAGAACTGAACGCAATGGAGACTTGGGCGGCTGAAGCCCTGTATTCCTCTAGAAATTAGAGGAAATAATAATAATTATAATAGAAAACCCAGAGGGAATAATGAATAATTGCAATTACAATAAGTTATTATCGCACACGTATTGATCACTAATTCACTATGTGTTTATCACAATCTATTGGTGTGAAATGCATTCATTATGTGAGTGATATCATTATTATTATTATTATTATTAGTGGTTGTATTTATTGAGTAGAAATCAATACAGATCATATGTTCCTCGGAAGTGAAAAAAGTTCTATGTGATCACGCAATGTGATCACTCTTATCCATATCTAATCTATTTTGCATAGTGAATAACAGAGAAAGCGAAAGAGACAGAAGTATAAGAAAGAGAATAAGAGAATTATAGTTCAACTCAAATGGTGGCTCAATCCGGATTTACAACTCAAATATATGCATTTGAAATAGGAGTTATTAAAAAAAGACAATTGCAGTGAAGGAAATTTTCTTTTCGACGAAGTCATCATCAACTAGGCTGCACATTCGTGTTTTTCTATCAAATGGATGGGAACGGACGGAATGTTCCACTTCCTTGACATCCAGCTGACAAGAAACGCCAACAACTCTCTGAAAAGATCCATATACAAAAAGCCTACTTGGAATGGACAATTCATCAACTTTCAAAGCAGTTTCGTGCCCCTAAGCAGAAAGAGGAACCTGATATACGCTCTTTCCTCGAGGATTCGGAAGATATGCAGCAAGGAAGTGATTGAAGAAGAACTGCGTAATCTCCGGAAAACCCTGATGGAAAACGGTTTCCCGCCCAGGTTCATAGACAAGAATCTCAAACCTAAGAAAACCTCAGAACAAGTCCAATCGGTTCCAAAGAAAACACTTCTGCTTAATCTAGAATTCCAGGGTGATATTGAAGCAGAAAACCTTCGCAAACGTCTCTGCAAATCTCTGAGGAAAACGTACTTCGCCGCAAGCCTACGTCTGACGTTTTCTTGCAAGAAACTGTTCAGCCAGAATGTGAAAAACAAGCTATTGCATTGGACCAACTCAACGTTCATATACTAGTTTAATTGCTCCCTGGCGGAGCTGAGTACATCGGCCATACCATGCACCGACTTGGAAAATGCGCTCGCGAACACTACCCAGTCTGGCTAGTAAAAGGAGACCGAAAACGTGTATACAGTTCAGTGACGGAACATCTGGTCAATTCAGGACATTAAGTGCCATTCCAGAAATCTTTCAAAATAATATACAAGATTCGATCAAACCTATCAAAGGGAGTCAAATCAAGACATCTGGGCATAGCTGAGGCGCTAGTTATCCAAAAGCTCAAACCCACTCTTTGTATCCAAAAGAAATACGTCCAACCCCTCTCCCTGCCATGGCCATCATAAACAGGTAAAATTCTTTTTTTAGTAATGACAATCTCATCGCCTTTCTTATCTAAACTTCTTGTTTATTCATGTTATTTTTAAGTTTTTCTTAATCCCTGTCTACACTACCATATTTTCATATCCACACTTCCTGTTTATTTTATCATTTTACTATTTCTACACATTTAATCCCTGATTGCATAAACAATTATTCATCATATTAGTTTTTTATCCAAACATCCTGTCTATCTATTTTGTTATTTCTACTTTTTGAACCCCCAATTGCACAATGTCAATCTTTCTAGTTACTATAATGCTACTTTGTTCGAGTTTTATCCGTCCCCTGTTTATCATGACATTCTAATTCCTAATTGTAATTTTTATTAATTCAACCCCTAACCAGAAATTATTCTGGAACTTTCCCACCCATTTATTATAAATACACGAATGTACAGCCTAGTTGACGATGATTTCGTCGAAAAGAAAATTCCCTTCGCTGCATTTGAAATACATGTAGAAAATGATGTCACATCCCACTGTATTTACCAATGCATAGTTAAGTGTGGATACACACGCACACATACATACGGACGACTCATTGATCTCTGCAAGTAAGGGCTGGCTGGTTTCAGAGCATATTCCTAAATGGCTCCAGAAATAAATGGAATCTTCAGAACACATTAATGGTGAGAACAGATGAAAACCTAGCTCCTCTATTGCGAAACATATTACAGAGGATACAGGACATAAAATTGACGTTAACACATCTTTTAAAGCCATCTATCTATAGAAGCGTGTTTGGGTAAGGGCGTATCCTAAAGTTTGTGGAAGCTAACCCTAGATGGCAGTTAGGAGGTTTAAACCACCTTTATGCATTCAAAGCAACAATTCGTCATCACACTAACTAAACCTACCTTCCTTGTTGGTAAACTTTGTTTAGATACTCGGTCGGTTTGTCGATTTTTGACATCGAACTTTGCACATATGTGCGGCAGTTCAAGTCGCCACACTCCCTCCATGTACCACACAAATCAAGAGAAGAAAGTAGGAGAAATGCATAATATAGACGGCAAAAAAAGGTGTGAGACAAAGGAATAGTAGTAACGAAGAACAAAACAGTTTCATTAGAAACAATGAGTCACAAGGAGTGGATGCATCTGCACTAGCCAATGACAACGATTTTGAGCCATGTCACCAATTGTTTCCAGCCTTCATTGGTTTTTACCGTCATCCCGAGGACCCCAACCAGGAAGTCTACACCTTTCTACGTGGCTTAGACTAACTGTTGTAGATTTCATTGACTGGTGAAGCCATGTTTTGGTTTGACCGCCGCTAGCTCTTTTCCAGCCTGACCCTATATCAGCTAACACTGCCCATTGTCGAGGAAAGCGATGACTAGGCATACGTAGCACATGTCCTAACCATCTCAGTCGATGTAGTTTCACAGTCGCGTCTATTGATTTCCCCGCCTTACCTAGCACTCGACGCCTAACCTCAATATTGCTCACCTTATCATACTAGCCATGGTAGATGTACTACTGTAACAGCAGAAGACAAGGGCCAGGCAACAGAACGTTTATTACGGAAAACCAACACGTATTTATAGATTTTGATGTACATTATTGTAGGTTAATGTTAGTAGAAAATACAGTCTGTTGATTGGTTATCTCTCACACAAAGTTAACCTTGCATCTCTTGTGGCTGTGTCAGTTCATCTATATGTTAACTGCATCGGCCTGTCCGTCTTGACCTTTGACCTCAATTACTGTCAACCAATTTGGCTAGCAACCATCTCTCACCACACTACTACCTCTGTTATTTGGTTCAGCCATTCATCTCCATTGTTATTTTGACCTTCAATATGTCCTCCTTTTAACTTGACCTAAGTAGTCTATATTCCCACCCACCCCTTAACTCTTTGTTATTTCCACATATGTATATTCCTATAACAAGTCCGTGTGTGTGATGGATCAGATTGTTCTACATGTGTGTTGCGCAGATACAACATTACACGCACGATTCAGACAAATTACGTCTTCTTATTGCTGCTTTATTGCTATATTAAGAAAGGGAACTAATTGTTTTAAACATCTTATATGCAAAAGAGAAAAGCCTAGAGGGATTGCTAGGATTTACTGTCACACGACAGAAGCCCCTATCTATCTATGGCCTATCTATCTAGTAGTCGGTAAAACCAATCATAAGTCAGGATACCCTATTAGGCCTATAGTTGATTTTAGAAATTCACCTACTCATGAATTGTCTAAATATTTAGCCATGGTATTAAATCCCCTTAAGAGACACTCAATCTTTCCTTCAGGATTCAAACTTCTTAAGTGTAACTGCGTCAGGATATGATAAACAGTCAACATAAATATTTGACTGATGAGTAGTTCTTGATGGTCAGCGCTCAGTTTTGCAGTACAGATTCGTAATCCCAGGGAGGTGATGACATTATGGGTAAATTTTGTTTTGATAAAGTCTCACAGTGTTACACAGTAATGTTTACTGATGACCAAGATTTGAGCACAATTTATCACTGCTCATAATCATATCAAGCTAATCACACGACTTCCTAAATTCATTTATATAGTTCCATTGTTTTTCACTTGACTTGATAGGTAGTAGTACTATTTTCCATATTTCGGGTATGAGTGATGATTCAATCCTATTGCATGTGTTGGGTGTATACTTGATGAACCAGTCACGATTCAGTAATCAATCTCTCTCTATCTCCACCTACCTAGATTACTTTTCAGAATTTAAACCCTCTCCCATCATGCTATTGTGTGGTTGTGCGCTAATGCATGCATTGCAATTGTTGAACTTTTTTCTAAATTACTTATCTTCTCTGGGTCAACCATTCATACCTTAGCTAAATTCTTATGTTCTGACAATCTGACTACCCCCGACTTACTAGTTTGACCTATATAGTTGACCTAACTGACAGTCATTGCAGGGTATTTTGTAAATTATATTATTTTGTCTAATTGGGTCAACTGGGTCCTTTAACCTACAGAGCTTGTCTCTGACTGAGTGAGTTTGTAGGTTTGAATGCCACGCTTATTCCTGCTTTATTTAGAATCCTACGTAGGGTCTCAGATGTCCCCTTCCCTCTTATATGGTATAAAAGTAGATGACTTACATTCTCTCTTATTTATGTTATCATTACTAGTCTCACAATTAATTTTCTTTTGGCGTTTTTCAATCTTCTTAATGAATTTTAGAGGATAGTTACTTAACACAAACGCCTCTTCTATCTGTTTTATTTCATCATTTAGGTCTTTTATTGTGCTACTTACTGCCATTGCTCGGTTTGTTAGACACTTAACTGAGCCTGCCTTCAGAGACAGACAACGGATGAGATGAATTAAAGTCTAAATATCTATTCGAATGCGTTGGTGTTTTATAAACACTAGTGTGTCGTTTGCCTTCTTCTATTCGTTTTATTTTACACCCTTACATCACAGCTCATTTCGGCTTCAAATGTGAATTTTATTCCCTCCACTAGTGAGTTTATATGTGTGTCAAGAATTTACCCATAATGGAATTACACTCTACCACAGTGCAAAAGGAAGTGGTGACAATTCAAACGCCCGGATTATTCACTTTAGGTAGGCCAGACAATTCATTCATTCATCCACTAAAATGGATGGATATATAACTGTAGAGCCTGATGATGATGATGAAGGGGTTATCAAAAAGAGTATTTATATTCTTTATTCAGTATCTATCCATTCTTTTGAAAATTCTGCATTCACTCTTCCATGTGATCACAATTCTCTAGGGTTTGTACACCTTCCATTACACAGGATAACTGAGCTGGTTCTTTTCCACGTCTCTTGTTGTGCTGAGAGCTGGCTGCTAGCCAAAGTTGGTAGACAGTAATTGACGTCAATGTGTATGTCCCCAATATTGTTGGTGGTGAGCAAATGAGAACAAAGGCTTTGCGTAGACGGATACAGTTAGCATATGGATGAGCTGACACAGCCACAAAGAGATGCAAGGTTAACTTTTTGTGAGAAACAACCACCACTCAAAAGACTGTATTTTCTACTAACAATAATCTACAATAATGTACATTAAAATCTATAAATATGTGTTGATTTTCTTTAATAAACGATCTGTTGCCTGACCCTTGTCTTCTGTTGTTACATTGTAACATGAAGGGCATTGAATTAAAAAACCAAGTCGAAAGGTAAATATTTTTTGGAGGGAGTGTTACCTCCTCTCATTGTTCTTCCCCAAGGGCGACAACACATTTGTCAGACCCTCGAGTGAAGGAACTTTCAATGAGAAATGACGAGTTGGGCGTTCAAGAGTGAGATGAAGGAGATGAGATATTATGGGTAGGCAGTTGTGAAGGCAGAAAAACAGGACTTCAGAGAATACGGCATTCCACTCGAAACCCAGAGGGAACAACAATAAGCAATCTGATCAGTCTTCGGCTTATAACTTCTAAACGAATATTCCGTCGTTGGCACAGCGGTAAGGACTCCGGTTGACCATGCACATGGTCTGTGGTTCGATCCCGTCCCGACGAACACCCGATATCAATGGTCAGCATGCAAAATTGGCCTACCGATATCAAATCCATACTTGTACCAAAAATACAGTGTAGAATCAAGCTATAATAAAAAAAAAATCTAAAGGGAGCTAAGACACTACGATATACCTCAAAGACTAGTTGTCCAATTTCTGTCGCTTATTCTTTCCTGAACTGCTTAATATATTGATATTTTCATACTGAGCGGAATTCTTCAAGCTGTCAGCAGTCTGTCTACAGGCATATATTGGTTAGCAGACATTTGATTTCATGCAAGAAATTGACACAAAAAGTAATTTTATGAAACTGTAAACACCCTCCTTATTCACAACTGTTCCTTCTGTGTGTATTTTATTTAGTAGGACAGGAGAAAGAAAGACTTTACTCTAGGTAGACTGAATATAAAAGTTTTCATTTTGATAAACTGTCACACAGTGTGTGTGTGTGTAGTGTTATACAGTAAGTAATATTAACTGATGCGACCACAGACCCTTCGAGCACAATTTATTATTCCCACTCATAATCATATCAAGTCACTCACTCACTCACCCACACAACTTTCGTCTTCCTTCATTGATATACATGAGTGGAATTCATGATGATTAGACATTTGAATGCAAATCAGTAATATGGGATAATGTACATTCAGAAATAATAATAATATGAGTGTTATTGATCAATTACAATCAGATGGGAAATAAGACGAGTGTTTCCTTTATAGTCATAATAAGTGAGTAACTTGTTAGAATGTTGTGATCATGTACGTGAATTGAATTGAAATAGAATCGAATTTAAGATTATTTATTATCCTCCTCTGATTTCACTGACTGACTGACTGGTGGTAATAATATCTTCCATACACCTCTCTGGTATTTGCATTGAGTGATTTCTATTGCATGTGTTGTGTTGGATGTAGACTCGCTGAAGCAGGTAGGATTCAGTAATCAATCTCTCTTTCTCTCCACCTACATAGATTACTTCTTAGAATCTTACCCCTCTCCCACCATGCTATTGTGTGGTTGTGTGTTAATGCATGCATGCAGTGCAATGTAGTGCTGAGGTTTCTTCTTTCTTAATTACTTATCTTCTCGGGTGGGGTCAACCATTCTTACCTCAGCTAAATTCTTATGTTCCCGCAATCTCACTACCTCCGATCTACTAGTTTGACTGACCTTTAAAGTTGACCTAAGTGACAGTCATGGCAGGGTATTTTGTAAATTATATTATTCTGTCTAATTGGGTCAACCGACAGGGTCCTTTAACTTAAGTTATAGAGCTTGTCTCTGACTGAGTGAGTTTGTAGGTTTGAATGCCACCAGACTAATTCCTGCTTTTTTTATTAAGAATCCTACGTAGGGAGTGAGTGTCTCAGATGTCCCCTCCTTATATGGTGACTTGATATAATTATGAGTGGCAATAATAATTTGTGCTGGAAACGTGTGGTCGCATCACTTAATATTACTTACTGTATAACACTACACACACTGTGAGTGACAGTTTATCAAAATAGAAAATCTTATCCACAATGGAGTAGTTATACTCTACCACCACAGTGCCTAAGTTATATACTTATATAAATATAATAGTGCAACGATATCGTATTCAGTGCACATCTCATGTACAGCACAAAAGAGTTAGGTAGGAAATTGTTTACTTGTTTTGTAAGAGTAAATCAACAACTCCTCCTTCTTTTCGCCGCTGTATCAGTAGTGCATTTATTATTAATATTATTATTGTTGCCTTGGGTTCCTAGTGAAACATACGGCTTCAACTACACGCCTCCACTTGCTTCTGTATGCTTTTGCTGTACTTTCCACCTGCATCCATGTTAGTCCATACTGTTTCAACTCGTCTTCACACGATCTCCTCAATGTGACCCTTGGAGACACGACCCACTCGCCGCTTCCCTTTCGGGTTCCACTCAAGGGGCTGACGCGCGATGTCACTTAGTGGCCTCCTCAGTGAGTGTCCAATCCATCTCCACTTTCTCCTGCATATTTGTTGAGCAATTGGTTCTTGTTTTGTTTGTTTGTTCACATAGTTTCTTGTTGGTTCTTGTTCTTTCTGGCCATTTGATCTTCAGTATAGAACTAAGACAGTTGTTGTTGATAAAGGTCTGCAACAGGCTGTTGGAAATATTCTTTGTGACCAGCCGCCAAGTTTGTGATCCGTATAGCAAAACTGACTGACTTGACGTTTGTATTGAAAATCCGAATCAATTTGTTGTTGAGTGTTGCTGAGTGACGAAGATTTCCAGATTGGTTTCAGGTGGATGAATGTGTTTCTCGCCTTCACGATTCTCGGTTTGACATCCTCGTCCGTTCCTCCTGTATAGTTGAGACAATGCCCCCTAGATAAGTGAAAGAAGTAACCTCTTTCAAATCCCTCCCTTTGATGGTGATCGGCGGCGCTGGATGTCGCTGCTGTTGTTGTTGTTGTTGTTAGTTATTTTCCTAACATCCGTGTTGTCTATGTTCACCTGGAGTCCTGTCTTTGCTACTTCTTCGACATCAGTAGTGTAGTATTGCAATTATTGTCGTTGTTAGTTTTAAAAATTATTTAAATGTTTATATACACGTGTATCATTATCATTATTGTTTTAGACGTCATAAAATATCTGCATTTATGTGAAGGGAACTTTAAATGCGATATTTTTACTAAGTGATAAGAACTACAGACTGTCTCATAATCAGTGTTTTGAAAAAAATCTATTATTACTTTTATTATTATTATTAATCCTTTCTACATCTGTGCACGTATAGAATTTTTCTTCACATTCATGACGAATTACCGTCTGAATTTCTGTTTTTGCACTTGTGTGATTTTGTTAGGATATGTTTTGTTATTCTCACAGACATCTCACAGACACTTGGACTTTAATTTTATTAGGCACAATAGTAGTAAGACACATAATTGTTTGAATAAAACGAGAACTACAGTGGTTTTTGTCGAATAAAGTGCTACCATCATTGTTTATTTCGTTGCCTTCCCATCAGCTGCTTACAGGCCACAGTCATTCATTATTAAGTAGTATATCTACAGAAACAGAGGCCACTGAATATTCTCCTGACTTATAACTGCACGGATCGATAAAAGGTGGTTGTCCTACCAATTTTGTTAATAGTATGTAATTAGACAAAGTGATAAAGTGGAAATGTGATGCCATGAGAAAGCAAAAAGATTTTCAAAAGAATGGATACTGAACAAAGAATAAATACTCTTTTCGATAACCCCTTCATCATCATCATCATCATCAGGCTCTACAGTTATATATCCATCCATTATAGTGAGTGAATGAATGAATGAATTAGTGTTATGAACAACAACATGAATGTTGCTGTTTAAATAACATCGAATCAATAATAATAATACCAATGGATTACAGTTCAATAGCATCAACATAACAATACACACTGAATGTCAGTTGAATTAGGAAAGGTAATATTACAAATTCATGAACATATATACTCTCTACTGAAGGCCGGTCAGCCAGGGCAGTAGTAAGGGCTAGCTGGTTGGACTTGCTTCTTCTCCACACAGAGCACTCACTGCTTGTTTGAGGCGAATTTCAATAGCCTCTACTGTTTGGAGCATGTGGTGTTTCGCTGATGATTTTGTCAATTTATGTGGCAGCCGGTATATGATGATAGAGAAGGATTATTCAATGCAGGTTGGCTGGTTGGCTGGGTATTTGGCTGGTCGGTTTGCATCAGATAGTCCAATATCGAACTGTTGATGATGGTTTCCACTACACGTTTACTTAGCCATAGTGGGAGATGTTCTCGAGGAGCGAGCACGAAAAAATCAAGTTCGTAGAGCAAGAACGGCGAAATATAACTCGCTCCACCACAAGCACAGTTGCAGTTAAATTGGTAGATACAATTTGAAGTGGCCAGCTAGTCTGGTCTACGTACTTCCTCTTTCAGTCGAGGTAGCACCGTCAGTCGTGTAGAGGATAAGACGTGTAGTTCGCCGCCAGCATTAAAAATTCTCTGAAGTGATTCTCTTAATTTCTTCGTAAGTACACCTGTTCTCCCATGGTTGTCACTATTATTGTCGTTATATTATTGTTCCCTTGGGTTCCTAGTGGAACATAGGTCATCAGTTGCACGTCTCCACTTGCTTTAGTCTTCTCCTGAGCTTTTCACCTCCATTTATGTTAGCCATACTGTTTCAACTCCTCTTCACACGATCTCTCCTCCATGTCACCCTTGCAAGTCCCACTCGCTGCTTCCCTTTCGGGTTTCACTCGAACGATGACCTGACGCGCGATGTCACCCAGCGGCGGCCTCCTCAGCGAGTGTCCAATCCATCTCCACTTTCTCCTGTATATTTCTCGGGCGACTGGTTCTTGTTTCCTTTGTTTGTTCCCATAGTTTCTTGTTGGTTCTTGTTCTTTCCGGCCATCTGATCTTCAGTATAGAACGAAGACAATTTTCGTTGATGATAAAGGTCTGCAACAGGCTGTTGGAAATATTCTTTGTGACCTGCCGCCAAGTTTCTGATCCGTATAGAAGAACTGACTGACTTGACGTTTGTACTGAAAATCCGAATTTTGTTGTTGATGCAGGCTGAGTGACGGAGATTTCCAGATTGATTTCAGGTTGATGAATGTATTTCTCGCCTTCATGATTCTCGACTTGACATCTTTGTTCGTTCCTCGTATAGTTGAGACAGTGTTCCTTAGCTAGATAAGTGAATGAAGTAACCTGTTCCAAATCCCTCCCATTGATGGTGATTGGCACTGGATGTTGCTGTTGTTGTTGTTGGTTGGTTATTTTCATAACCTCCGTCTTGTCTATGTTCAACTGGATTCCTTTTTTCTCTGGCTGCCTCTTCAACCAGTTTGTCGGTTTTCGCTTGTAAGTCTTCGATTTTGTGTGACATCAAACATAAACCATCCACGCGTGAAATCCAGGTCTTCTAGATTCTTCACGTCGGTTCAGGATATCCCTGTCTCCTCGTTTCCCACTGTCTGACGACGCATAATCCAGTACAGTCCACCGAACTTAAGAATATCATTGGTGATAATAAGCACCCTTGTCTGACTCCTGTGTTTACTCCAAACGCCTCGCTGAGTTTTCCGTTGTGGATCACTTGACATGTGGTGTTGTCGTACAGCTGTTGAATAAGGTTGATGAATATTTGGGGTACGCCGTAGTACTTGAGTAGTTTCCAAATTACTTTGCGGTCAACGCTGACTGTCGAAGGCCTTCTCAAAGTCTATAAATTTGAAGTAGAGGTTTGATTGCCATTCCATACTTTGTTCGATGATGATGATGATGATGCATAGAGTTCCAATTTGGTCAGAACATGATTTACCTTTCCTGAATCCAGCTTGTTCTGGTTGGCGGAGTTCTGTATCCAGTGCGTCCTTTATCCTCCCTAGGATGATGCAACTCAGGATTTTGCTTAACCCAATTGCTACAGAAACTTCAACGCCCAAATATATTTGTCACTGCTTAATTAGAAAAGCGGTTTCGTGGCAATACACAATAATGCAGTCAGAGAAGACCTTATTTCTCAGACATTAAAGGAACTGTTCCTAAGGGAAAAACTGGTTGTAAACTTCGCTACAGGGTGAACTAAAAACCTGCATCTATCTGATTTACATTGACATAAGACAATCTGTAATTACACAAAGGGAATGTTACAGAGACTTATTAGGTTTAACTGGCATTAATACATATTCTCACTTCATTCCACCATACATGGTTAATTTACCTACATAATTAGTCAATGTTTTCATGATAACATCAAATCAAATTTATGTAAAAAACATGTTTTTTCAAGTATTGATTTTGTAGGGATTTATTTTGATTGCATGGAGGATTTCATCATGAGCTGACATCAGTTAGAGAATCACTGGAGTACTGGATATTTGTTTCCTCCATCCTAGTTTGGGACTACCTATTCAGCAGTACACATCCACCACAGAAAGTTCGAACCCAGGACCTTCTGGTTACAAGTCCAGGGAGCTCGTAAACCATTAAGCCACTCACTAGGACCCGATCCAATGGCGAGCCAGTCCATGAATTCTAACTTCTGCCAATTCACTATATAGTGCGACCATTTCACAATGTCTTCTTCGACGAGTGAGTTACTGCCTCATCTTTAAGCTGTTGTACCCTACTGGTCACGGCTTTCCACTAGAACCCCAGGTTAACCGCCTACCTGAATAGGGCCAGTCACTAGTGAGCATCAGATTAATTTTTCAGTTATTAGTTTTGTAGGAATTTTGTTTGATTGCATGGAGGAGGTGGGAAGCCGTGATCAGCGGAATACAGCAGGTTGAAGCTGGGGCAGTAACTCATAGATGAAGACATTAGCTAGTGGTCGCGCTATGTCGTGTGTGAATTGGCAGAAGTTAGAATTCAAAGACCATTCGATAGGGTTTCAGTGGCTCAATGGTCTACGAGCTAGCCTACTTTGTGACCGGGAGGTCGTTGGTTCGAATTCCTGCGGGTGGGTACCTATGAAGAGTCCCAAACTAGGACGAAACAGGTGTCCAGTACTTCCTGGATGGTTTTCCAGTTGTTCTCTAACTGATGTCAGCTCATGATGAAATCCTCCATGCAAGCAAAATCATGTTTTTTTTAACTTTTGTACCCATAAGTACAGGTACTTCTGGACGGCGTTGATGTGCTATATAACATTTGAGTTAAAAAAGTTAGAATTCATGGATGATTTTATTCTAACCCATTGACTAAATGACTATAATTTGTGGATAGTGACTAGCAGTGGAATCCAGTTCAGCATTAGGCGAATTTCGTCCGCCCTATTTGAGACTGACTCGTCAGATCGCTGGAGGTTGTACCTGCATTCCCCAGTCATTGAGTCAGTGAGTGATGATGTTCCCACCAACGAGGATTGAACCCAGCGACACCATAGTTTAAAACACCAGCCTAAGCGTTATCCACTAGAGCACTTCGGCCACAACAGCAGCCACCCCACTTCTTGTCCAACAGGTCATATTAATTATTATTTAATTGGATTTTAGATTTTTTTCCCGTCGATTGATTGGACCGAAGTGCTCGTCGGTCTCAGGTTGACATGTCTGTTGGCTTCTTGTGCAGATGCTTCGATGATGTCTGCACAGTGTAATTAGAATTTAATTGGTGGAAGATGGTGTGTATCTCGTAACCTTAAGATCATAGCCCGGATAGATTAGTTTACAGTTTAAAATTTATTTAGGACATTAGGCTATATGCCTGTGTTAATCCTTTCGATTTAATGCACGCAGGAGGTCCGATCTCGCCTTGAATGAATCAACGGATAGCGCTGATACGACGTGTTCCGGTAGGGAGTTCCAACGGTTCACAATTAGATGCGTAAAACGGATCTCCAGACGCAGACGATTCGACCGTGGTTTTTGAACCTTGAGGTGATGTCCTCGCAATTGGTTGGTGCTAGAAGGAAGAAATAAATTAGATAAATTTGCTCCAAAATCATTTCTTATGATACGGTATGCTAGTATTAGGTCACCCCTAAGTCGTCTGTATGACAGTAGAAATAAGCCCAATCGACTTAACCTCTCCTCCTCATATGAGAGGGTTGAGAAACCCTTTATTAGCTTAGTTCCCACTCTTTGCACCCTTTCTAATAAGTCTATTTCGTATTTGAAAGACGGGCTCGCTGCCTGGATCCCATATTCCAAATGAGGTCTGATATAAGTCGGATATAATATACGAAATATTTCAGCGTCAGAGTTCGCAAAAGCCTTGCGTATGGCCCATAATATTCGAAAACCCTTAGTGGCTGCAGCTCTACAGTTTGTTGCTGTTTTCAAGACATGCTGCATAACCACTCCCAAGTCCTTGTACACTCAGTGACCAGTGGGAGAGTAAGGCCATTCATTGAGTAATTGTGCACGTGACTATGAGATACATGCATAACTACACTCTTGCTTAAATTAATCTCCAAGGTCCAGTGCTTACACCAATCACTGTCATTGTGTAAAGCCCTCCATATCTTGATGTCATCAGCAAACAGTAAGCAGGATGACTTAACTACCGATGGAATCTCATTAACTTAAATCGGGAAAGGAAATGGGCCTAGAATTGTACCCTGAGGAACGCCACTCTTAACAGATTCCCATGTTGACATAAACTGTTGACGAATCCTGAAATGAGTCTAAACCGAGTCATTGGTTGAAATTAGAAAAATCCACCTTGATGTCAGTTGAATCCTTTTACAACGCAGAAAGAAAACAACAAACTTTAGCTCAAATTTGAAAAGGAAAACTACAAGTTAAAGAAATGCGTTTTTTTGTTTAGCTTATGACTTCTTTCAACACTTGAAGACGTCTTGCTAATGTCTGTCTCTCTGTCTGTTTTCGACATAGAACTTTGCACATATGTGCAGCAGTTCAAGTCGCCACTCTGCCTCCACTCCATGTAGCACACAAAGCAAGAGAAGAAAGTAGAAGTAATGCATAATAGAGAGACAGTAAACAGAGGTGTGAGACAAAGGAATAGTAGTAAAGAAGAACAATGTAGTTTCATTGGAAATCATAAGTCACAAGGAGTGAATGCATCTGCGCCAGCCGGCCAGCCACTGAGAACGATTCTGAGCCATATCATCACCAATTATCTCTAGCCGTCATTGGTTTTTACCGTCCCGAGGACCCCAAACAGGAAGTCTACACCTTAAACTAACTGTTGTGGATTTCATGAACTGGTGAAGCCATGTTTTGGTTTGACCACCACTGGCTAGCTCTTTTCCAGCCTGGCCCTATATCAGGTAACATTGCCCATTGTCGAGGAAGGCGATGACTAGTCATGCATGCGTAACACATGTCCTATGTAATTTCACAGCCTCGTCGATTGATTTCCCCTCTTTCTCACCTAGCACTTCACTGACGCCTAACCTCAATATTGCTCACCTTAGTATACCACTTCACACGGGAGATAGAACGCTGGCAAGCACCTATGATCGAAGACAGCTAACCGTTTCATGTCTTCCACTCTCAATGGCCAGGTCTCACAGCCAGCCAGCCATAAAGGAGGACGGAGAGGACCGCTGAGCAGTACACCCACCCTTTGGTCGATATTTGGATATCACGCATATGCGAAACTACCACTCTGTATCTGTACTGAGATTTCGTCAGAGATCAACCTGTTGGCACTGGCTATTGCTACTTCCTAAATAAGTGAAGCGGTCAACGTGCTCCACCAACCCCTTCACTTCCTACTTCTAAATAAGGAGTCAGTGTAGTCCAGTTCAGTCCTGTAACATCATTTTACATTTGACAGCAGCACGAGCGAATCGCATGCCAAACATTCGAAGATTGCTGCAGCTCAAGGTGTTCAGAAGACCATGTCTGCATTTTGTCAGTGTCCTCGCCTAGAAGGAACTATATCATCTGCATATCCTTGGTCAAGTAGCAAGTCAATCCCTGAGTCTCTGAAATGAGTTAGGGTAAAATCCATTAGTACGATATCTATGATGAAATTGAATAGAAATGGGGATAATGGTTTGGCATATGTCAGACGGACACCACTAGTCGTCACCACTTCAGATGAGGAGAACTCACCGTAAGCCCTCACCTGGCTGACTGTATGAGTTCGAGTAGAGTGAGTGGCTTGATCAGTGCAATGTACTTTTCTCGGCATTATTCCCTTTACAGCTAATTTAGTCAGCTAGAATGAAAGACATAATAGTATAGGTTACCTTTTATAGGTGTAAGCACGCCGAAAACAGCGAATCCTCCTCCATTTTTTGTGTGTTTGTGTATGTGTATGTGGTGGCTTCAAATAGTGATAAAATTATTGTTATTATTATATTATTATTATTGTTCCCTTGGGTTCCTAGTGGAACATAGGGCTTCAACTACACGCCTCCACTTGCTGCTTCTGTCTTCTGCTGTACTTTTCACTTGCATCCATGTTAATCCATACTGTTTCAGTTCCTCATCACACGATCTCCTCCATGTCAACCTTGGACGTCCCACTACTCGCCGCTTCCCTTTCGGGTTCCACTCGAAGGCCTGACGCGCGATGTCACCCAGCGGCCTCCTGAGCGAATGTCCAATCCATCTCCACTTTCTCCTGCATATTTGTTGAGTGGTTGCTTCTTGTTTCGTTTGTTTGTTCCCATAGTTTCTTGTTGGTTCTTGTTATTTCCGGCCATCTGATCTTCAGTATGATGTTAGCGAAGACAGTTGTTGTTGATAAAGGTCTGCAACAGGCTGTTGGAAATATTCTTTGTGACCCGCCGCCAAGTTTCTCATCCGTATAGAAGAACTGACTGACTTGACGTTTGTATTGAAAATCCGAATCATTTTGTTGTTGAGTGTTGCTGAGTGACGAATATTTCCAGATTGATTTCAGGTTGATGAATGTGTTTCTCACCTTCCCGATTCTCGATTTGACATCCCCGTCCGTTCCTCCTGTAGTTGAGACAATGCTCCCTAGCTAGATAAGTGAATGAAGTAACCTCTTTCAAATCCCTCCCGTTGATGGTGATTGGCGTTGGTGGATGTTCCTGCTGTTGTTAATGTTGTTGGTTGGTTGATTATTTTCATAACCTCCGTCTTGTCTATGTTCACCTGGATGGAGTCCTGTCTTTGCTGCTTCTTCGACCAGTTTGTCGGTTTTCTCTTGTCAATCTTCGATTTTGTGTGACATCAAACACAAATCATCATTGCGCGAAATCCAGGTCTTGTAGGTTCTTCACGTCGGTCGGTCCAGGATATCCCTGTCTTCTCGTTTCCCACTGTCTGACGACGCACAATCTAGTCCACTACAATTAGGAATATCATTGGTGATAACGATAAGCACCCTTGTCTGACTCCTGTGTTTACTCCAAACGCCCCGCTGAGTTTTTCGTTGTGGATCACTTGACATGTGCCGTTATTGTACAGCGGCTGAATAAGGTTGATGAATTTTGTCCTTCCTATTTGGGACTCGTCAGTTGGCTGAACGATGTACCTGCATCCTCCAGTGAGTCAGTGATGATGTTGTCACTACCGAGGATCGAACCCAGCGACACCATAGTTTAAAACACCAGTCAAAGCATTATCCACTAGGCCACTTGGGCGACGACAGCCATCCCACTTCTTGTCCAACGGGTCATATTAATTATTATTTAATTGAATTTTAGATTTTTTTCCCTTCGATTGGTTGGACCGAAGTGCTCGTCGGTCTCAGGTTGACATGTCTGTTGACTTCTTGTGCAGATGCTGCGAAAATGTGTGCGCAGTGTAATTAGAATTTTTAATTGGTCCAGGATGGTGAGTATCTCGTACCTTTAAGATTATAGTCCGGATAGATTAGTTTACAGTTTACATTTTATTTAGGATAGTAGGCTATATGCCTGTGTTAATCCTTTCGATTTGTTGCACACAAGAGGTCCGATCTCGCCTTGAATGAATCAACGGATAGCGCTGATACGACGTGTTCCGGTAGGCAGTTCCAATGGTTCACAATTAGATGCGAAAAACGGATCTCCAGACGCAGACGATTCGACCGTGGTTTTTGAACCTTGAGGTGATGTCCTCGCAATTGGTTGGTGCTAGAAGGAAGAAATAAATTAGATAAATTAGCTCCAAAATCATTTCTTATGATACGGTATGCTAGTATTAGGTCACCCCTAAGTCGTCTGTATGACAGTGGAAATAAACCCAGTCGACTTAACCTCTCCTCCTCAAATGAGAGGGTTGAGAAACCCTTTATTAGCTTAGTTCCCACTCTTTGCACCCTTTCTAATAAGTCTATTTCGTATTTGAAAGACGGGCTCGCTGCCTGGATCCCATATTCCAAATGAGGTCTGATATAAGTCGGATATAATACACGAAATATATCAGCGTCAGAGTTCGCAAACGCCTTGCGTATGGCCCATAATATTCGAAAACCCTTAGTGGCTGCAGCTCTACAGTTTGTTGCTGTTGTCAAGTCATGCTGCATAACCACTCCCAAGTCCTTGTACACTCAGTGACCAGTGGGAGAGTAAGGCCATTCATTGAGTAATTGTGCACGTGACTATGAGATACATGCATAACTACACTCTTGCTTAAATTAATCTCCAAGGTCCAGTGCTTACACCAATCACTTAACAACTTTAAATCTTCCTGCAAAGCAAGTTGATCACTGTCATCGTGTAAAGCCCTCCATATCTTGATGTCATCAGCAAACAGTAAGCAGGATGACTTAACTACCGATGGAATCTGATTAACATAAATCAGGAAAGGAAGTGGGCCTAGAATTGTACCCTGAGGAACGCCACTCTTAACAGATTCCTATGTTGACATAAACTGTTGACGAATCCTGAAATGAGTCTAAACCGAGTCATTGGTTGAAATTAGAAAAATCCACCTTGATGTCAGTTGAATCCTTTTACAACGCAGAAAGAAAACAACAAACTTTAGCTCAAATTTGAAAAGGAAAACTACAAGTTAAAGAAATGCGTTTTTTTGTTTAGCTTATGACTTCTTTCAACACTTGAAGACGTCTTGCTAATGTCTGTCTCTCTGTCTGTTTTCGACATAGAACTTTGCACATATGTGCAGCAGTTCAAGTCGCCACTCTGCCTCCACTCCATGTAGCACACAAAGCAAGAGAAGAAAGTAGAAGTAATGCATAATAGAGAGACAGTAAACAGAGGTGTGAGACAAAGGAATAGTAGTAAAGAAGAACAATGTAGTTTCATTGGAAATCATAAGTCACAAGGAGTGAATGCATCTGCGCCAGCCGGCCAGCCACTGAGAACGATTCTGAGCCATATCATCACCAATTATCTCTAGCCGTCATTGGTTTTTACCGTCCCGAGGACCCCAAACAGGAAGTCTACACCTTAAACTAACTGTTGTGGATTTCTTTGACTGGTGAAGTCGTGTTTTGGTTTGACCGCCGCTAGCTTACTCTTTCCCAACCTTACCCTATGTCAGCCAGCTAACATTGCCCATTGTCGAGTAAGGCAATGACTAGTCATGCATGCGTAACACATATCCTAACCATCTCAATCGGTGTAATTTCACAGTCTCGTTGATTGATTTTCCCTCCTGCTTACCTAGCACTCGAACGACGCCTAACCTCAATATTACTCACCTTATTATACCACTTCACACGGGAGATAGAACGCAGCCAGGCACCTATGATCGAAGACAGCTTATCTTTTCATGTCTTCCATTCTCAATGGCCAGGTCTCACAGCTAGCCATATAGGAGGACGGAGCGGCCTGCTGAGCAGTAAACCCGCTTTTTGTCGATATTCGGATATTGCGCGTGTGCGTAACTAGCCCTCTGTATCCAGACTCATCTGAGATTTCGTCAGAGATCAACCCGTTGGGACTGGCTGATGGCACTTCCCAAATAAGTGAAGCAATCAACACGCTCCACCAACCACTTCACTCCCTATTTCTAAACTAGGAGTCAGTGTAGTCCAGTCCAGTCCTGTAACATCATCTTACATTTGACAGCAGCACTAGCGAATCGCATTCCAAATATTCATAGATTGCAGCTCAACGTGTTGAGAAGACCATGTCTGCATTTTGTCGGCGTTCTCACCTAGGAGGACTATATCATCTGCATATCCTTGGTCAAGTGAGTTAGGGTTAAATCCATTAGTACACCTATGATGAAATTGAATAGAAATGGGGATAATGGTTTAGCATCTCTGACGGACACCACTAGTCGTCACCACTTCAGAGGACGACAACTCACCGTAAGCCGTCACCTGGCTGACTGCATGAGTTCGAGTAGAGTGAGTGGCTTGATCAGTGCAATGAACTGTCTCGGTATTCCCTTTAGAGCTAATGTAGTCAGCTAGAATGAAAGACATAATAATATAGGTTACCTTTTATAGGTGTTAGCCCGCCGAAAACAGCGAATCCTACTCCATTTTTTGTGTGTTTGTGTATGTGTATGTGGTGGCTTTAGATTGTGATAAAATTATTGTTATTATTATATTATTATTATTGTTCCCTTGGGTTCCTAGTGGAACATAGGGCTTCAACTGAACGTCTCCACTCGCTTCTGTCTTCTGCCAATGTACTTTTCACCTGCATCCATGTGTTAGTCCATACTGTTTCAGTTCCTCATCACACGATCTCCTCCATGTCAACCTTGGACGTCCCACTACTCGCCGCTTCCCTTTCGGGTTCCACTCGAAGGCCTGACGCGCGATGTCACCCAGTGGCCTCCTCAGCGAGTGTCCAATCCATCTCAACATTCTCCTGCATATTTGTTGGGCGATTGGTTCTTGTTTTGCTTGTATGTTTGTTCCCATATTTTCTTGTTGGTTCTTGTTCTTTCCGGCCATCTGATCTTCAGTATGATGTTAGCGAAGACAGTTGTTGTTGATAAAGGTCTGCAACAGGCTGTTGGAAATATTCTTTGTGACCCGCCGCCAAGTTTCTCATCCGTATAGAAGAACTGACTGACTTGACGTTTGTATTGAAAATCCGAATCATTTTGTTGTTGAGTGTTGCTGAGTGACGAATATTTCCAGATTGATTTCAGGTTGATGAATGTGTTTCTCACCTTCCCGATTCTCGATTTGACATCCCCGTCCGTTCCTCCTGTAGTTGAGACAATGCTCCCTAGCTAGATAAGTGAATGAAGTAACCTCTTTCAAATCCCTCCCGTTGATGGTGATTGGCGTTGGTGGATGTTCCTGCTGTTGTTAATGTTGTTGGTTGGTTGATTATTTTCATAACCTCCGTCTTGTCTATGTTCACCTGGATGGAGTCCTGTCTTTGCTGCTTCTTCGACCAGTTTGTCGGTTCTCGCTTGTAAGTCTTTGATTTTGTGTGACATCAAACATAAATCATCCACGCGCGAAATCCAGGTCTTGTAGGTTCTTCACGTCGGTCGGTCCAGGATATCCCTGTCTTCTCGTTTCCCACTGTCTGACGACGCACAATCCAGTCCACCACAATTAGCAACATCATTGGTGATAATAAGCACCCTTTTCTGACTCCTGTGTTTACTCCAAACGCCTCGCTGAGTTTTCCGTTGTGGATCACTTGACATGTGCCGTTGTCGTACAGTTGGTGAATAAGGTTGATGAAGATTTGGGGTACGCCGTAGTACTCGAGTAGTTTCCAAATTACTTTGGGGTCAACACTGTCTGTCGAAGGCCTTCTCAAAGTCTATGAAGGAAGTTGAGGTAGAGATTTGATTGATAAAATTGGCACAGAAAAAAGACACCATTCAATTGTCTTCCAATGGCTGAAAATGTTATGTATGTTTGAAATACAATTGTTTAGCGGATACTATCAGCACTAATCTGTATTTCTGTTGAATGTCTGCATTTGGTAAATAGTACTCTGATTACAATGTAAACATCTTAACAATACACATTCATGACTGAGTGAGTGAGCACTTGCATGCGTGCGTTTGTGTAAATCCTAGAGAAAAGACAACACACATGTAACTTAAAACTGATTAGAATGCATTCTTGCTTTTATTGTAAATGATTGAGCACTTATATTCGATTCTTCTTCGTACAGGAAGACCATATGTCATATTAATATGTGTGTAAAACTTGGACACTGTGGTGGTTGTAGTAAGCAGTTCCATATTAATTTGTTTATTAGGTATATCACAAAGTCAGTGAAACAGTATTAGTATTTGCTGGATGACGTTTTATTATCAATTATAATCACACTACTTCGAAACTTGAGTTTTATAGTTTTCATTGTCCTCTCCTATTTGTCGTCGTCATTGGGCGTGGTAGTAGAATTTTACAGATATCCAACTGGACAGGTGTTGAATCATTCCTGTTACACGAATTCTCTCATTTCAGTTGATTCGATAAACAAAGCTTCTGTTGTTATCAATCTCTCCCTACCTACACCATGCTGTGACATTAGATTTTAAAGCTGTACTCCTATCTCATCCAGCCTATTGTATGGTTGAGTGTAATTGCGTGTCATGTTGTGCTATAACTGAACAATTCTCTAGATTTCTTATCTTATTTGGGTCAACCAATCTAGATTTTGCTGCTAGATATTTATGTTCGGCTAGTCTGGATGATTGCTCTAGTTCTACTAGTTTCACCTATGTTTTTGACCTGACCTGTTTTAAAGGCTCCACATGATTGATCTTTTAACCGACAAAGCTTGTTTCTAATTGAGTTTCTGGTTGGTTTGAATTCCAGCCATTTTTATTCCTGTCTGCCTTTTTAAGAAATTTGCTTAAGGTTTCCGAGGAAGTAGTGATAGTGATAATAACAATAATGATAATGTTAATGACGATGTGCATGTCAAATATGCGCAGGACAACACCAACAATGAGGAATCTAAATCATCAGTAGTAATTCCATACAAGGAAGGAACCTCAGAGACCACCTTACACAGAATTCTTAACAACGCTGGCAGCAATAAAAGTGGCTGGAATTCAACCCCTCCCCATAAACTCAATTAGAAACAAACTTCGTCGATTGAAAGATCAATCCTGTGGAGCCTTGAAAACAAAACAATTTAGTTTATCTAATCCTCTGATGCTGGAATGATTGTCAGGTCAAATACGTAGGTCGAAGTAGTAGAACAGGATCAGTCAGTCATTCTAGGCAAACATAAAACCTAGCAGCAAAATCTAGATTGGTTGACCCGAATAAGACAAGAAATCTAGAGAATAGTTCAGCTATACCACTTACTACATGCAGTTACACACAACCATACAATAGGCTGGATGGGATAGAATGACAGTTTTAAAATCTAATGTCACAGCAGGGTGGAAAGAGGAAGAGATTGATAACAACGGAAACTGTGTTTATCGAATCAACTGAGAGTGACTGCGTGTAACAGGAATGATTCAACACCTATCCAGTTGGATATCTGGAAAATCCTACTATCCCAATGACGACGACAAATAGGAGAGAAAAAAAAAAACTATGAAACTTAAATTTCGAAGTCGTGTGATTGATTATAATTGGTGATATTATTATGAACAGCAATAAATTTTGTTCGAAACTGTGTCATCCAGTAAATAATACTGTTTCGCTGTGTGATTTATCTTATAAACAAACTAATTTGGAATTATATTCGATTCTTCGTTACATTTGCTCAAAACCGAAATTCATCTAAACATTAAATTTAGAGTCGATATTTCACATGTAAACGAGGAAATGTTTAAATTCTAATATTATGGGGATTTGAGTGATTTTAAAGCAACTGGAAAACCAGTCTGACAACCACTTAAAATTATTAGGGAGTTATGAAGAGCTACTTTTTCCTTGCACCAGTATACGTCCATGTAAACCACTCCAAGGGATTGACACCAGTGAGACTGCCTGGCAGCTGCAGGTCAGAATTCAAGGGACATTTGATCTCTATGCAGTGGCTAAATGACCGACTTGCTGACCTCGTAGTGTGAAGGTCACAGATGCACTTTGCTAAAGAGTCCCCAAGGTAGAGCGAAATAGCTATCCACCAATCCTCTGTTTTTCAACTGTTCTCTACGTGATAACTGTTCGTGGTCCTACCTGAAATAATTGCATTATGGATAAAATTTATTTTGATAAAGTCTCATAGTGTTATACAGTGTTATATATTTACTGATGACCACGTTTTGAGCACAAACTATTGCCACTCATAATCATATCAAGGTACTCACACAACTTTCTAACTTCGTTTATATAATTTGCATTATTTTCCATCTCTTGATATGATTGGTAGTAGTGGTATTTTCCATATTTCTGGTATGAGTGTTGAATCATTCCTATTGCATATGTTGGGTGTAGACTCAATGAACCAGGCAGGATTCAGTAATCAACCTCGCTCTCCGCCTACATAGATTACTTTTTAGAATTTTAACCCTCTCCCACCCACCATGCTATTGTGTGGTTGTGTGTAAATGCATGCAGTGCAATGTAGTGCTGGGCTGTCTTCTAAATTATTTATCTTCTCGGGTGAGGTCAACCATTCTTACCTTAGCTAAATTCTTATGTTTCGACAATCTGATTATCTCAGATCTACTAGTATGACCTTTGTAGGTGGTTGACCTGACTCACAGTCATTGCAAGGTATTATGTAAATTATGTAAGGACGGGAAATCTGAGATCCTATATAGGATTCTTAATAAACCAGGAATTAGGCTGGTGGCATTTAAGCCTAAAATCTCACTCAGGTAGGACAAGCTCTGTAGGCTCTGTAGGACCCTTTCGGTTGACCCAAATCGACAAACTATCCCGCGCCAGACGGGCTCTCGAGTGAAACCCGAATGAGAAACGAAGAGCTGAGCATCCAAGGATGACATCTAGTAGCTGGTATGAGGAGGATATTGGAGCTTATGAGCGATTTTGAAGTCATCATTTGGTTTCACAGTATTTCAGTATTATGTGTGTTACTACTATTGTGCTTAATAGAATTAAAGTCCAATTGTTTGCGATGTCTGTGAGAATAACAAAACATAACGATTATTGTAACCTAAGAAAATCATACAAGTGCGAATACAGAAATCCAGACGGTAATTCGTCATGAATGTGAAGACAAATCCCTGTACGTGCGCAGATGTAGAAAGGATTAAGAATAATAATAATAAAAGTAATAATAACTTTTCTCAAAACACTGATTATGAGACAGTCTGAAGTTCTTATCACATAGTACAAATATCGCATTTAAAGTTCCCTTCACATAAATACAGATACTTTTATGACGTTTAGAACAATAATGATAATGATACATGTGTATATATATAGACATTTAAATAATTTTTAAAACTAACAACGACAATAACTGCAAAACTACACTACTAATGTCGAAGAAGCAGCAAAGACAGGACCCCAGGTGAACATAGACAAGACGGAGGTTATGAAAATAACCAACCAACAACAACAACATTAGCAGTAACATCCAGCGCCGCCAATCACCATCAACGGGAGGGATTTGAAAGAGGTTACTTCATTCATTCACTTATCTAGGGAGCATTGTCTCAACTACAGGAGAAACGGACGGACGAGGATGCCAAATCGAGAATCGGGAAGTCGAGAAACACATTCATCAACCTGAAACCAATCTGGAAATCTTCGTCACTCAGCAACACTCAACAACAAAATTCGGATTTTCAATACAAACGTCAAGTCAGTCAGTTCTTCTATACGTACGGATGAGAAACTTGGTGGCGGGTCACCAAGAATATTTCCAACAGCCTGTTGCAGACCTTTATCAACAACCGTCTTCGCTGGCTCTATACTTAAGATCAGACCGCCGGAAAGAACAAGAACCAACAAGAAACTATGGGAACAAACAAACGAAACAAGAACCAATCGCTCAACAGATATGCAGAAGAAAGTGGAGATGGATTGGACACTCGCTGAGGAGGCCACTGGGTGACATCGCGCGTCAGGCCATAGCTTGAGTAGAACCCGAAAGAGAAGCGGCGAGTGGGACGTCCAAGTGTGACATGGGTGAGATCGTGTGAAGACGAGTTGAAACAGTATGGAATAACATGGATGCAGATGAAAAGTACAGCAGAAGACAGAAGCAAGTGGAGACGTGTAGTTGAAGCCCTATGTTTCACTAGGAACCCAAGGGAACAGTAATAATACTAACAATAAATACACTACTGATACAGCGGCGAAAAGAAGGATTTCTTGATTTACTCTTCCAAAAACATGTAAAACAATTTCCTACCTAACTCTTTGTTTGCTCTTCACGAGATGTGGACTTGCACTTGCACTTTCATATTTATATAAGTATAACACTTGGGCACTCTGGTGTGGTAGAGTATAACTACTCCATTATGGATAAGATTTTCTGTTTTGATAAACTGTCACTCACAGTGTGTGTAGTGTTATACAGTAAGTAATATTAACTGATGCGACCACAAGTTTCGAGCACAATTTATTATTACCACTCATAATCATCATATCAAGGCACTATATAAGAAGGGGACATCTGAAACACTCCCTACGTTAGATTCTTAATAACAGAGAAGGAATTAGGCTGGTGGGATTCAAACCTGAAAACTCACTCAGCCAAGGACAAACTATGTAGCTTGAGTTAAAGGACCCTGTCGGTTGACCCAATTAGACAAAATAATATCATTTACAAAATACCCTGCAAACACTATGAGTAGGGTCAACTACATACGTCAAACGAGTAGATCGGTGGTAGTCATATTGTCGGAACATAAGAATTTAACTAAGGTAAGAATGGTTCATTCCACCTGAGAAGATGAGCAATTTAGAAGGCAGCTCAGCACTACATTTCACCGCATGCATGCAGTAACAAACAACCACACAATATCATGGTGGGAGAGGGTTAACATTCTAAGAAGTAATCTATATAGGTGGAGAGAGAGGTTGATTACTGAATCCTGTTTCATCGAGTCTGCACCAAACACATGCAACAGAAATGACTCAATGCAAATACCAGAAATATGCATGAAGATATTATTACCACCAGTCAGTCAGTCAGTCAGTCAGTCAGTCAGTCAGTCAGTCAGTCAGTCAGTCAGTCAGTCAGTCAGTCAGTCAGTCAGTCAGTCAGTCAGTCAGTCAGTCAGTCAGTCAGTGAAATCAGAGGAGGATAATAAGATAATTTTAAATTGTATTCTATTTCAATTCAGTTCACGTACATCACATCTCCATAACCAGTGACCCAGACTAGATCTGTCGATCATGACCGTACAAGGCAATCGAAATCAATGCAGCATACACGTATGCCGGAACAGATGGTCAAATGTGTTAAAATGCATTATCAGGCAAATATTATAAAAACACTAATGGAATGCTTCAAATGAACTGTCGTCAAGATTTGACAGAATAGTTCATTTGAATTATTTTGCAATCGAATTAAATTAACAAAGAAACTGTGTAATTGGAACAATCATCGTGTTTTCACTGTTCGTTGTCTGCAACAGAATAATGCATATCCTAAATCCGTAGCTGTCGAGTCACCTGACAACTTCAGTAGGTCGAATAAAGCAGCTCAATATTCAGAAAGAAGAAGACAAATCAATAAGTCCGACAGGGTGCTCTTCAACTAAACTCTAATCCTAAACAACACCATAATTCTGAGAATATACGTCTAATCATAAAATTCTAGATATACTAACAGTTTGAACAGACATGAAGGTGTGATGTGTCTTAGCAGATGCATAGGAAATCCTGATTAATAAATAAAAAGTGGATATGTATCACTAATTATTAATACTTGGTCAAAATTCTCGACTGTCCATATCTGCTTATGGAGACGTTAAGAAATGTTTTACAACTGTTTACACACACACACACATACACACTCTGTTTAAAGTGTTTAACAGATACTAGAAAAGCAGATTGACATCGGAATTCCAGTTATTAGTCTGAAAGAGTTGCATTTAAGATGTACTATAAATGTACATTTCATATTCAACAACCTTTACTACAGGCAAATCGACGGTATTGCCATGGGTGGTTCTCCATTGGGGCCAATTTTGCCAGATTTCTTTCTGGCCAAGATTGAAAATGGCCCATTGAAACAAGTAGTAGATAAAACCGATTCTTATTTTCGTTATGTTGATGATAGATACGTTTATTATTCTTGATGTGAAAACTGACAAGAATGAAATGTTAATAAAGTTTAATAATGCACACACATCCATGGCTCATCTTCACTTGTGAAGAACAACATGATGGTAGACTACATTTAATTCCTTGACGTCCAATTGAGCAGAAGACAGACTAGATGGTTCACTCAAGAGAGATGTCTATAGAACGCCTACATCTGTAGGACAATACAATACACATTTCCTCAGTTTTGTACCAATCCGACGCACAAAATCAATTTGGTCAGATGACTCACGAATAGAGCAAGACGTATCTGTATAGATGACTCCCTAGAAAATGAGTTAGGATACATCGAAAATACGCTGGTCCAAATAGGTTATCCTAGTAGATTCGTTAGGATACAGGCACATGAACACCAGTTCCAATAAAGAGAAACTGACAACACGGTTAAAAAGAAACAACTGTTCATGAAATTGTAATTTAATGGGGACGTGGCTAGCGAAGTCTTACATCTGAGATTATCGAGAGCGATAAAACGGAGTTATACTGCCGCCACCCTTTGTTTGTCATTTTCCAGGTGCCGACCAATTATGATTGCTCAAGTGAAAGATAAGCTACCTAGCTAGATGTGTCACTTCGATGTGTATCTATAAATATAGTTGCTCCTGTGGAGAAAGCTATATAGGGCGAACAACTAGACAGCTTAACAAACGCATTAATGAGCATCTTACTTCCTTCATGGTTCGGAAAAGGTCAAATGAAATCTATAAGAGGTTCTATTTTGGCCCATTTGATTGATGATAGTGGTCACCAAGTGGACAGAAATAGTGCTTTCAAAGTTATCTATCGTATTCCATCGAGTCTATCGAATGAAATCAGAAACCGTCTTTTACACCTAGCCGAAGCTATGGGAATTCGAGAGAACAATCCTAGTCTTTGCATACAAAAGAAGTTTGTTCTACCTTTGTCTCTCCCTTGGCCTAGGTGAATTCTTTTCAAAACCCTCCCACCCTTTCTTATTTTCCACCTCCTTCGTACTTTTATGATATTTATTTAAACTCTGATTATCGTTCCACTTCACCTTTTAAGATTTGACCTAATTTATTTAAACACTTATATACATATACTATCTTTGTTATTTTCTTATCACCTGCATAAACCTTTTTGTCATTATTTTGTTATCATTATAATCATCGTTATTAACTTCGTTCAAAACATTTACCACATTATTATTATTACTATTAGGATTATTATTTGATTTTCTATAGTTTGGTTTGTAAGGGTTTGTTATGTTTTTACGAGTTGATCACGGACTGATATCAGTTAGAGAACCATTGAAAACCAGGGAGTACTGGACAGCTGCTGTTTCATCCTAGTTCGGGAATCACCGTCATTGGTTAAAATTTTATATATAAATCTATGTAAATTAGAGTAAAGCCTGAAGAAGATCTAATTGAAAACAATATTGTTCGCTTACATGTCTTGTTCTAATATTTGTAAGTCCGAGGTCAAATTTTGATCACAGCTCATAAAATCTTAAAAGTCAATCTGAACGTTCAGATTGACTTTTAATTCATAATATGGGAATTTTCCACACTATCAAATCATAAAATTTTGTTTATTATACTTGTTGAATGACTCATGATTGGACAAAGTTTTTAAAAACCAGAGATGTTCCTTTCATATATAAACCTCTGTTTTGTGAATTTCGATTAATTTCCCTGAAGAAGTACGGACCAGATTGCGGCGAACACAGAGGAAACGTTGGAATTACTCATTTCAATCTCGCTGAGATTTTACAAATATAATTTTTTACAATTCATGGAATGCTTATTTTCTATTTATTCTCCAAGCTGTTATTTCTTTTTATTTCCGGTGAAAAAAAATTCCAAAATCAGCCATCAGTCACGCGATGGCAATGATAGACATTCACCACTCCTACTAACACAAAGAAAGAAGAAGAAACATCGGCGCGCAGAATAATTTGGATCCATTTTTGATTTCGTCGGTTCTCATCAGCAGCTGCGTACAACCTGAATTCTTGAATAAAATGTAAAAATAAAAAGTGTACAATTTTAACAAACTTTTGTCTATTAGCAAGCATATTGTCAAAGCGTCATAGTGAAATAAGGCGTTGCGATTTACACGGTGTCTAAAGTGTTACGACATGTATAGATATATATCTTGTTAGAGAGAAGTTTCTTGAAAAAAAATAATGAATTATTAGTTGTGTTGTTGGGGTGGTAACAAAAGAAAATTGGTAACAGTTACGTAATTAGATAAGAAAAGATCAAAATTTCTGTGCACATTTTTTTATTACAGCTTAATTCCACACCGTATTTTTTATAGTACAGGTATGGAATTTTCAGCATGTGATATCGAAAGCCCAAATTTTGCAGGCCGACCATAGATATCGGGTGAGTGTCGGCAGGAGATCGAACCCCGGACCATGTGCATGGTCGGCGAGAGTCCTAAATACTGTTCCACCGACGCACATAAGGTCAGATGAGAAGTTGATTATATAATACAGTGAACAGAACTCAGAAGATCAGGAAAAAAATTGTCTCTTAAGAGAGTCAAGCGAAAAATAAAGCAAAGGGTTGGGGGGAGTGAAAAGATAAGTTAACAAAATTAGAAAACAAAGAGAGTTAATAAGAAGAAGTGAGTCACCAGGGTAATTGAAGTCCAACAACAACGGATTCTTTTTGGACACACATAAGTCAGGCTTCAATCTTTTTATTGCTATAGCTTCAGGAAACCTGAGAAGACTTGAGGTACTACTTTGTCTGTTAATTTTGTTATTTTGAATGATTCCAGCGCATCTTCTCGGTGCTGTCCTGTATCAATCAGGTGTTTTTGGCGGCGATTGAAGACCTCAGACCGAGCACTTCGGTCCAATCACTCAATCGACGGGAAAATCGAAAATTCATTTAAATAATTCATTTGACCGATTGCACAAGAAGTGGGGTGGCCCTCGTCGCCCATGTGCTCTAGTGGATAACGCTTTGACTGGTGTTTGAAACTATGGTGTCACTGGGTTCGATCCTCGTTGGTGGGAACATCATCACTCACTGACTCACTGACTGGGGAATGCAGGTACATTTGTGGAGTACGTAGCAATATGATTGTACACTTTTTGTTAGAGTTTGAAATTAGAGACATTGTACATGACTTTTGTTTAAAACAATTCATGTGGAAATACAGATAACCTCCGAGCATTGTCTCAACTACACGAGGAACGGACGAGGATGCCAAATCGAGCGAGAATCGGGAAGGCGAGAAACACATTCATCAACCTGAAACCAATCTGGAAATCTTCGTCACTCAGCAACACTCAACAACAAAATTCGGATTTTCAATACAAACGTCGAGTCAGTCAGTTCTTCTATACGGATCAGAAAGTTGGCGGGTCACAAAGAATATTTCCAACAGCCTGTTTCACACCTTTATCAACAACTGTCTTCGCTGGCTCTATACTGAAGATCAGATGGCCGGAAAGAACAAGAACCAACAAGAAACTATGGGAACAAACAAACGAAACAAGAACCAATCGCTGAACAAATATGCAGGCGAAAGTCGAGATGGATTGGACACTCGCTCAGAAGGCCGCTGGGTGACATCACGCGTCAGGCCATCGCTCGAGTGGAACCTGAAAGGGAGTGGCGAGTGGGACTTCCAAGGGTGACATGGAGGAGATCGTGTGAAGACGAGTTGAAACAGTATGGACTAACATGGATGCAGGTGAAAAGTACAGCAGAAGACAGAAGCAAGTGGAGACGTCCAGTTGAAGCTCTATATTCCACTAGGAACCCAAGGGAACAATAATAATAATAATGTGTTGTTGGGGTAGTACCAAAAGACAATTACCAATAGTTACGTAATTCGATAAGAAAAGATCAAAATTTCGGTGCACTTGAGGTCAGATGAGAGAGAAGTTGATGATGTAATACAGTGCAGTGAGCAGAGCTGAGAAGATCAAGAAAAAAAATTATCTCTTGAGAGAGTCAATCGAAAAATAAAGCAAAGGGTTGGGGGGAGTGAAAAGATAAGTTAACAAAATTAGAAAACAAAGACAGTTACTAAGAGGAAAGGAGTCACCAGGATAATTGAAGTGCAACAACAACGGATTCTTTTTGGACACACATAAGTCAGGCTTCAATCTTTTTATTGCTATAGCTTCAAGAAACCTGAGAAGACTTGAGGTACTGGTTTGTCTGTTAATTTTTTTGTTTTGAATGATTCCAGCGCATCTGCTCGGTGCTGTCCTGTGTCATTCAGACCTCAGACTGAGCACTTCGGTCCAGGCAATCGATAGGTAAAAAATCTAAAATTCAATTAAATAATAATTGATATTACCCGTTGTACAAGAAGTGGGCGGGCTCTCGTTACCCAAGTCGTCTAGTGGATAACGCTTTGACTGGTGTTTGAAACTATGGTGTCACTGGGTTCGATCCTCGTTGGTGAGAACATCATCACTCACTGACTCACTGACTGGGGAATGCAGGTACATTTGTGGAGTACGTAACAATATGATTGTACACTTTGTGTTAGATGTTGAAATTAGAGACATTTTACATGATTTTTGTTTAAAACGATTCATGTTTAAATACAGATAACCTCCGAGTACAAACCGAAGAAATACAGTGTACTGTTGGTAGCTTCACCTTCTCACTGGTCATTACTGTCTACTTGCTCCACTCATATCGTGTGTTGTATACTTTGGATTTATTGCAGGAACCTATTATCCTTATCCGAAGACAACTCGACAACCGGCAAACAGCTTCTACTAGTAGACACGATTCTAAAAGTGAACGCTTCTGTGGATTTTATTTATGATTTGTAGCCATGGACTTTAACAGTATAT